>NBNE01000543.1:1740-20636 GCA_002215365.1 Phytophthora megakarya
TGAATTAGTTATCCGTGTTGATGGTCAGTGAATCACGAAACGTACGATCCTAAGTCAGATCATCGTTATCACAACCCCGGATCCTAAGCTAGATCAAGTCCATATACGACCAATTTTGGAGGTAACCGCCGTACGTTACATTGTCCGTCCTGATTGTCTAGTTAAGTCTATCCGTACTTGCGTGCTTGTGCAATGGTAACACGCCACATCCTCGCGATATAGAGACACACAGAAGCCACTTCAAAATGTCGACATAAGAGCGCCTAGGGACTACTCAATCTACTAGGTTGGACGTCAGTAGTACATCAAAGTAGATAGGTTCGTACTCAGCTACTGTAAAATGTATTTCTCTACCTCACCAGTAGCCAACTCGTTGTCATCATCATTGAACACCTTTCCGGGAACCGTGAAGCCAATTACGTTCAAGGTCGGTAAGCGGATCATTTACTGCTTTCGCCGAATGCGCCATGATAGAAAATTATCTTTACCTCGGTTATTCTTTGATGTTGTGAACTAATTTAGTGCTATCGTCGGGAAATTCCGATTTGAATTGATAAACATATCTGGTCATCGTGTCAAACTTCGGCCTCGACAACATATCATTTTTCTTGATCTTCAGTCGCCAAGGGTTAATATTTCCTTTTATCTTGCTAACGTTGATCTAGAAGGACATTTAAACTATCCCGGAATTCTCTGACATTGATTTCAGAGCTATGGAGAGGATCGCACAAAATGTGCCCAAAATAATAGCATTTTAAATACCATTAAATGATAAGATTTTGGAACATACAAGTTCCCGTTTCGTGGCAATTTTCATGGTTTGTAAAGTTTTACTACCGAACCTACCGAAACACGTCCCTGGTGACATCATCGTTTGCAAAGCTGGTCTCCTTAATTCCAACGTGTAGCACAGTTCCAACCGGCTAATTCACCTTCCTTCCGACAAACGTTTCTCTATACTGAGGGAGACATCGGGTGAGCGAGTTCCACACTCCTTTCGCGACGGCAACACGCTGCTGTGGTCACATGAGTTTCTTTTCGCTTGGATGCTGGCCTATGGCTACGCAGGTTCCTCTCCACTATTTAGTAATACGCGCGTTGCTGATAAGCCAGCTTAGTCCGTCTTGTTCCCTCTTATCGTGATCTAGACCGTTCAGTCCAGATGACGCTGAGCTATAACTGGTTGTGAATGCCCTGTTAAGAATCCCAGCACTGACCTTTGCTCAACGGATAGTGAACGTTGCGATTCCTGTACCCAAGATGCCAATTTACTAGGGTCTACATGAATTACTAGGGTCAGCCTAGAATTAGCCGTCGAGAGCACAGGAGAAGAGATTGAGCAGACCTTTGTATTAGTTTTCTAAACACAGATAACTCTATTTGAAACTTACCGTGTCGTCGGAGGCTGAAGGACGCCAACAAGACTCGCGTCTCAACAGGGTTATGAGCCCAACAAAGAATAACTCGACGGAGCTCACCAGAAATATGTCGAAGGTGGATATCAACAAAGAGTTCCGCCCTGTTGACTGGCACGGGCCATACTACAAGAAATTGATGGCCTTGGCACTGAAGGTGAAGAAGTACTTAGACTTAGCGGAAGGTAAAGTGCCGATGGATGCGTCAATGACAAAAGAGGAGGCCGAAAAGTTGGAGATGGACCAGCTCAAATTGAGCCAGTTAATAGTGGGTTCACTCTCGACGGAGCTGGGTTTACGGGTGATGGAGTTCAATAACGGGGCCGAAATGTGGGGCTACTTATGCAAGCACTACGACGGCACAGAAAATGCAACAACCCGTGCTCTCACTCAGAGAACTGTATACAACCCGTTACTATGTGCTAGGTGCCGCTTAAATCCCGATATTCGGGGACACTTGGCCTACATGTGGAGACTTCGTGACCAGCTCGAAGCGTAGCACGCTCCCGTTGCTGACTCGATCTTCATCGACATGCTCATGGAGCCGTTGCCGCAGACACCAAGGTTTGAGTTTCTGAAAAGACACGTAGAGCCTTGTGGTTCGGTGCTTGCCACGACAGACAAAGTACGAGTGTCGATTGAGAATATGGCCCGCCGAAACCGACTGGACCAGTCACGAAGTGAGATGCATACTCACAAAGTCGAGAGTTCTAATCTTAGTGGTGGAGTCCTGCTAACAGTGCAAGGCACGGCGATAAAAATGATACATCGGGTGGAGGATACGCTCAGAGAAAATGTGGTCTTAACCGAGGAGACTTGAACCGCGGAGCCTGTTTCAATTGTCGCCGAGTTGGACACAAACAGTCAGATTGCCGTGATGCGAGAAAAGATGGTGATGATCATGATAAAAAACCTATCGGCCCAAATTGAAAGCCTCCCGTAGTACAAATGCACGTGAACGTAGCCAACATTGTTGGAACGGATGGATCTGCCAAGGTCAAACTGCCTGTGTGGCAATACGCACTAATGAACCCCAGTAGGAGTGAACAGTCAAAGTTCAGAGCGTCCATGTGGCTGCTAGACAATGGGACCACCGGTCATGTTGTCGATGACAAGCGGTATTACAGGTACTATCGCACTTTTAACGGTGATGAGGTGAGAGACTTGGCCGTAACTGGTATGGCATCGAGCTAGGTGATTGCCCCGGAAGAATCGGAGTGAGAGTTGCTCTGAAATCTCAATACCAGTCATTGACAATTATATCTGGTCTGCACGCTTTGCCTGCTGCGCAAGCATTAATCGCAACTTCCACTTCGTCTGCTGTGAAAACGGACGTGATATCCATTTGTTTCGCATCGTCCACACGGTGCTGCATCATTTCTCGGTTGATTGAAAATTGGTGTCCAGGCGTCAGCAAACATGTTGGCTTTATCGTGGATATGACGACGCGGAGCTCCTGGAGCAGGAACAATTTTTGGAATGTAGTTGTCTGCATACTTCAAGGAAGGGGCTCGAACAGCCTAGGTGTGGTGCGTTTTGCATGTCATATGTGTTGTCGAAAGCGTGCTGCCATTTTTATATGCCCTCGCTCTGTCTACTAGTCAACTATGGACGCTCGAATCTTCTCTAATCTGGCGCCACCACTAGTGCTTTGTATATCCAGCGGATCAATCCGTGTCGTGATGTCTTCGATATCATCTCCATCCAGAGATTCAGCAGCAATTGCTGCTCTTTGCTGATTGCGGAAACGCGATAAAATCTGGCTATACGTGTTCTTGCATTTACGTGGTGAAGTTCGTTTGCATTGAACAATGCCCTTGCGTATTTGACATTTTGCGTCATTCCATATTTGGATAGCTTCTTGTGCAGTAGGGGGGGTCAGATTGAAGTCTGTCATATAGTGCGTCGAACATACCGTTCGTGCAGACAATGACAAGGGATTTTGCATATTCAGGCACCGGGTATGTACGTTGCGGCTGTTTGACATGCATCGGGTTGTCAGGGGATCGTAAATGCAAGTGAGAACCAACATGATCTGAATGAACTGCTGTCAGCACTGTTTCGGATTCTGCAATCCAGGGCTGCATCGGTAGAGTGCAATATCATCTATCCAATCGACTTGATTCCTCAATCCCATGTATATGACACCGATAGGTATGATACTACTGAAATTGCTGAACTCTCTCATCGTCTGCTTCAGTTGGCATTGTGGAGGATAACCAAACTTGCGCATTTCACTTTTTAGCAGTCGACGTAATTCCGATGAGGCATGAGCAGCACTTGCTGTTAAAAAACTTCAAGCCAGTCGTGCATCAAGAGTGCAATTAAAGTCTCCTCCAAGAAGAATTCGCCCATGTTCTGGAACCGGGAGTTCACTTATCGTCCTGAATACCCCTTCGCTTTGCGATCAATAGAGGTATATACGTTGGCTACGATGATTGCTTCTCCATCATAGTTACCTGCAACCGCAACCAAATGTGGTGACCTGGTCTCTTGCCAGACAGAATGATGGTCTGTAAAAGCATCATACTGATTCACCAGAATACGATCTACTGCTGCGCCCCAATACGAAAGCGAAGGGCACACACTTCCGTGACGATTCCCCGAACGCGCAGCGTAGTCTCGCTGCGTGTAGTCGACGTGTGATGCATGAACGTAAGTCTCTTGCACCAAAGCTAAGTCTTGGAAGCATTTGGTAGTGGTGCGCCCTAATGCGTCCAGCCATTACCGGTGTGCTGAATTCAAGCTCCAAATCCTCGCGCGTTTTGCGAAATCAACCCATAACTTCTTTCATCAGCGGGCATGCCTCTTTCTCCTTTTTAATTATCTCTCCTTCTATCGTGTGCCCGAAGAACTGGCTGTTTTACCTTCAGCCGCTTCAGCTTCTGAAAATACTGGCGGCGCCTCTTTTTTCTCGTTTGCGGAGACTGGGGCATGAATGTTTCTGCAATAGTTGTTTGCTTCATATCCGGTATTGCCGAAGCTGGAAGCGACGCTAGGAGGTTTGCTGTCACCGTCCCATCTGGAGCCGCAAGGCCCTTAGTATCGAGTAGAACAGCTCCGGCGAAGTTATTCCGTTGCCTCGCAGTCTGCCCAGGTTAGTCCGGAAGGTGCTTCCAGCGAGCCACTCCATCCCTTTTTAGATAATATGTTGTTGCACCATCTTCCAAGGAACTGATATTCATGGTACCAGATTGTACGTGCTCCATGTGGAGCTCTGCCCATTGGGGTTGCAAACCAGGTGACGATAACGTATGGCAGCACGTGCATTCGTCGGATGGTATGTCATCATAGTTATCGCGGTATAGTTGTCTGGGAACTCATCGTCGTAATCGTTCGCACTGTGCTGCTGACGAAGCTAGTGTGGGATTCTTTGACTCCGATGCATTTGGTGTACGCCCTCCCTTTGTGCCAGGCCTGACACAATACACGTGCTTCCGGCGAGTGACTGTCATCATGGAAAATTATTGCCAATGCGCTGAGTTGTTCTCGATAGGCCGTCTTGCGACCTCACTCAATAATATGAGCTTGATTGTTAACGTTGTACTGAGCTTTCGTGAAAGCCCAAACCAATAGCGTTAACAATTGTTTTACGTGCGTCCCGTCAAAGTTTGCGAATCCATAGTGACCATTGTTTCACCTCAAGCTCTGGATACGGGAGAAAAGCTAGTCAGTGCCGCAGTGCATTAGTATGATCTAATAGCCACGTCCGAATGGTTTTTGGTTTCAGTCTGATTCCTCTTTATCGTTGGAATGCCAAATTCGTTTCAAAAATGAGTAACTCATCTGCTGAATCCTTCTTGATTAGCGTTGAGGAGCAACAAGTATTGCGACACATTCTCGGGAGCTAATGTCTCCAGGTCGGATGTATCAAGCACGCGTTTGTATACTTGTGATGAGGCAGTTTCCCAGTTTTCAGGACAGACTGATTTTGGGGTGCGACAATGGAGATCCAGAGATCTTGATTAGTGGAGGTGGAGCAGACGGTGTGACAATTGTGGAAAGAAAGTTGGATGTGAGTGGTGAGTGTGTGGAGAACCAAGGATGGGCCCTTAAGTTGCGGAAGCATGCATTTCAGTGATGTACACTCTGGAATACACATGTGCTCGGTCCAGAACTGCCCCCGTCCTGAATTTAGGTTGCCAAGAAGAAGCTTAAATTGTCTGCGTGAACGTATCGCAACAGATAACCTGTATTGCCTTGGTTCAATGTACCAAATATCATCACCTCGGACTGCAACACCCCAAGAAAGTCAAGAACTACTATGTGTGGATTATCCAATGCCCAAGCATACGTTACGACTCCGATGGAATGCGAACGGACCTAGAAACCAACGATCCTGACCTGCAATAGCCTGAAACGAGCCTTTTCCCCAGAGAATTTGGGTCTTGTTCCAGACATTCCAAGCCTGGTTTCAGGGATCATCGATTACCAAGAGTATTTCCAAGCTTCCAAAACACTAGAGCAACACATCTAGATGTTCTACGACTGTGAGTGGTATATGAGACCAAGAATCCTGTGAGAAGACCAGTTTCAGAGCAGAAGAGACGACTCGAAGGCGTGGAAGTCTAATTTTGACGACAGCGAAGTATACCCACCCTATACAAAGGCCAAGTGAATTACCCCAAAGGTATACAGAACGCAAGATATTACCAGAAAGATTTAGAAAGAAGATAGCCGAAGTATAAGAGTGATAAACAGAGTTAGTTTTACGAAGTTGAGCGCAAGTCTAATTCGTTCGGGGACCCGCCAGCGAGGGCGCGTGCTGTAGGACGCCGCGTACTTCTTCAGAAGCATCAAATTCAAATTACCTACGGCGTCGCAGAGTTGATCCATGGCATTTCATTTCCCGGTTGGGCTCATTGAGTGAAGGTAAGGGTGGGGTTTCCATTTCATGTTAACGGTTCTGCTTGAAGGGTTTAGTAGTCCCCTGCAAGTTTATAAGTAGACTTGATAGTGTTGTATCCCTCCTAGAGGGTGGTGCGCGTGAAGGAAGGAGTGCTCTTCAGACTGACCAGTGTCTAAAGCGTATCCCCAGTTGACTGGTGATACACCCCGCGTTCAAGGGTCTCAAAGAATAAGTAACGGCTGTATATTTGCATATTTTGCTCTGTATTTTGGCTACTTACAAGTGAGTGTGTTCTGGGGCTGTATTCCTAGTCTAATATGGGTGCGTTTCAGCCAGTAGACGTCCAACCCGATACGCTCAGTGCCTACATTAACCACCAACCCGGCAGGGTGTCCGGCTACCACTAAGATCGAACACAAACGGATTCACAGAGGCCACACGCCGACCCTGGAGCGTTCGTGTTCTAGAGTTTTCTGACCCCAGTACCAGGGCGTTCATCGATTCTCTGGATCCCCTGGACTACCGCACTATACACTTGTGGTGGAAAAGGCTCACCGACCTCGCCACAATAGTTCCTCAATAATCTTGCCTTTTGCGATACGAGGTTCTCGAATCGAAAAATAAGTGGATGCTTGGGCAGCTATCGCAGTCGTTTGCGACCCACTCGCATACCCATCAACCCCATACGATTCATGAATCATCTGCTCGTCTGTGTGAACAATATCTTCAAGGATTGGTTCGTCCCAAACATCGGCGTTCAGACTTGGTGTCTCCGATTGTGCCAGCACTATATCTAGGCGTTCGCGCATCTGGTTTTTTTTAAATCAAAATCGCATTGATAAAGTCATTGTTTGTCATTCCATCCAATGAAGCTACATTCACAGCTTGCCCAGGTGGGAGGTTATCGATCGCTGTGCTCCATGAATAAGACAGGTTCAGTGCTGTTGTATTTAGAGGATCTCCCTCTGCATTCCAGCAGAAAAGTAGCTATCCATGCTACACCCCTGAGAAATGGTGTTCTTGATGGCGTAAGACAAGTATCGTTGGCATACAATGAAGAGTCCAGCAAGCACGTAGGTATTCTCGCACATCTCTGTCGTTCAATGCTTCTCCATATCCCGATTCATGATCTGAACTCTCGGTGGTTCTGTGGGTTTTATAGATGTAACGCTGGATATGCGCATCTTCATGACGATTTACATCGTGTACAATAGGTTCGCGCATGTATTGGACCATAGCCCTAAGTTCATGCGCACCCGCCCAGAAACTAGCCAAAAAATAGCACTTGCATGTCGATCGTGTTCTTGTGCATAATGGCTGAATAAGCTCGCTGTCGCACCAGCAGTACTCGTTTCAAGTTGTCGCTGAGGATATAGCCGTTGTAATTCCTGGAATGGGTCTATCAGTCCGAGGTCTACGCCATGCCTCAAATTAGCCATCATAAGTGCATATATTCAGTTTGGTCGCTCCATTCTTAGCTGATTTAGGTAGTTTTGTGACATCATAGTTCAGAGTTGTGGCATGTAACGCTAGTATAGCACATTGCCCCTTCGCCTCAACTTCTACTGACAACTTCAGCTGTCAAGCCAATGCATAAGTTGTATGGGGAGGTCCTGGTCATCCTCTGTCTGTCCTGTGCGCGGCTCTCTCTTTGTGAACTCATCATCCGACGTGAGAGTGGATGGTATGTGGCTGGATGGACTGGCTGCCTTGTTTGCCAACACTCTACCTAATGTGTCCCCTGTTCCAGTGCGTTCCTTAACTTCGCTGTATTGTTGTTGACGCAGTCGACTATGGTACGTTGGATGAATTCCACACGTGGTTCATGCTTGCTGTTCTTCTCCAGGTCTACACTTAGAGGCGATTCGGACACCTGTCTTAGTTCTGGCTTTTTAGCACGTGCATTTTGAAGTCTGTCATCATCTCGATGTTATTCAGTACACTCAATCAGTTGTTCGACCTCGGAAGAGACTAAATCCCGCCGGAGAGTCCTCGACTGGAACTCTATGTTGCTCCACTAGAGCAGCAATCTCATAAGTCTGCATTTCATCTCTAAGGGAGTCTGCCTCACATTGGGCTCTGTCAGAATCGATGTCCATGACGTTAGAAGTGTCAACTCGATTTGATTGAACAGAGTGGTAACCTGTACTTGGTCTGGGTATTCGTCTGCTTCATACGCGTAAGGGACTTCTTGATTGCTATGAGTGCTGCCTTCAACAATAGAGCTATTTCTTCATCGTCGAATTGCCCTGCGGCTCGGGCTCGCTGAAAAAGGGTGAAGCTGGAAATCTGCTTCATTCGCTGTACCCGATTGTCATGCATCCCTGGTGCATTTTTGGCCGCCTCAATTTTGGCACGTTGTGTTTTCGCGAGGTTCTTTCTACCTGCACACCCGTCAATGGCAAGTTGATTTCTCTGCCTTGCCCTATCATTTAACTGATCTGATTTTCGTAGTTTCCCCGAGGGCTTCCTCGAGCGGACCTTATCAGTGGCAGCCGGTTTTGTTCGAGCTTGGATGGACACATTTGCAGCCTTTTGTTGCGAACGCGTCTTGGTCGACTTTCGAGAAGCAATTGCGTAGCCGTTGTCGACTAGGTTATATTGGTCCACAGATTGTGTAGTCCTTGGCAAAGGCGAGTTCTGCTGTTCTGTTGGGTTTTGTTCAGCCATCTTTACAATGACCGGTTTTTGCTGCTCTGGAGCTGCATCCGTGTTAGGCGCAAGCTCCTGTAGCATTGCGGCCATAAATATATCCAAACGTTCACCATCTGAGTGTCGATACGTCATAGCTGATCCATCTTGAAATGCAGCAACCTCACCTTTGCATTTATGCCATCGACGGCGCCGTATCTCGTCCACATCCTCCTTTTTTGCCTTGCAATACTTAGTTGTGTGTTTTGTATTCTAACGGCGCGCACAATGAGCTCGTGAAAAAATCAAATGATGATGAATAGTTACTTCCGTGTTGCCAATCTGGAGACGGAATACACATCGGATTGCCTCAGGGCAGTCCTGTTGTTCAAAGCGTACAGTGATGTATATATTGACTATTGCGTGAGTGTCCTTCACTCGAGATCGTTCTGCGTCCAGTACGTTAAGACCGGATACAACGAGCCAATGCATTGACAAGAAATGCCAGACCAATCGTTTTTTTGCCCATCCGCACGGCATAGAAACGATTGAGTTAAGCCGAATTAAAAGAACCATTTGGTTGATCGGGTCGGGGGTTCTCTGTATCTTCCAGTGTAGTGGTTGCCCTTTGTAAACGTAGCGTAGCTCTTGATAAAATTCAGCCACTCGTTTAGAATGCAAGACGAACGTAAGTGTGTGCAAACCGTCATATGCCAGTGTTTTCACATCTTTCATCATGCGGTTTATCATAGCCACTCCCTGGTCTACATCAGCGTTGGTCTGAAAGAGTTGTGAGCAACGTTGCACGTGCAACATGCTTTGCCGCGGTTGAACTTGAAGGGGGGACATTCGCAGTTAATATTGCTTCTACGCGGGTCTCATGAAATTGCTCCGTCATTGCACGTTGCACCACTGTCATTATTGATTTGAAGGAATGGTGGGGGATGAGGCAATCTTAATTCTCCTCCAAGATAAGATGGCAATGTTTTAGCTTCTAGTCCTGAACGGGGTCGCAGTGAGTCATTGGCATGAACATCAGAGGGTTTCAGCGTAACTTCGTTGAGCGCCTGAATATCTGCTGTCAACTGTTGTTTATACGATAAATACCAGTCTTTGGATAGCGTAGCGTTTAATTTGGGTAATTGGCCCGGTGTCCATGTCAGCCTCGAGTAGATTTTGGCGGCAGGACTGTTGATCATACTTGCGCTGACAACTGACGCAAAAGTACACTTGGGTTCTCCTAGATCATTGGTGGCACTTGCTGGAGTGGTTTACGATCTCTAGTCGATTTCTCCGAAGAGTCTCCGGTGGTTGCCTCCCCATCTGTTGACGATGCTGTCGGAACAGTCTCGTTTACAGTCTCTTTGGCCTCAAGAGTTGTTGAGTCGTTGTCGACGTTGAACTCATTAGCACTTAAATTTTGACCATTTCCAGTCTGTTCTTGCTTGGATTGCACTGATGCGGATTCAAATCGTCCCGCATTAACTGTAGGGGCTTCCGGCGGCTTCTTGGTCCTATCTACACCAAGTGAGGCCTGCCCTCCAGCCATGAGGTTCATGGGACGCTTGACATACAGTACTTGCGTAGTAGCAACCTCTAGACGGGGTGGTTGGTTCTTGTTCGATGGCAAATCCTCTTTGTGGATCCTAAGGAATTTACGAAGTGTCTCTCAAGTTAATCATATCGGGTGAACCTCCATTATTGGTCATTCCCTACATAAGCACTTACAGTAGCTTCGTGTATATGGACATCGCCCTATTGTGCAACACATGAGCCGTTGCCCGGCAAGTTGCAGCCCCAAATGATTTAAGTACAACAAGTTACATATTGGACAAGACAGGACAAGACTGACTTTATGTGTGAAATTTTGCACCTTCATACTCATGACGGACCACTTTGTTCAGCTAAAAAAGTGGTTCTTTGAAGTAACTTTGGATATACGTATGCCGTAATCCAAAAACGGCCTCAGAATTTAGAGTTCGTACTCTAAAAAGTTATGAACTCTATCAACAACGACGCTTCATCATCGAATTGTGCACTAAGAACATGACTACATGATTGTTTTCCTAGATCTACTCCCTCAGCAAGTTACTGAGGAATCGATGTGTAAGGGAGCCCTACGAACCAGGTTGTAGTTCATGCGGATTCGGGATGTCCCGCCCATGTACTCACCAAATCATTCACGCGATCACTGCAAACAGTATTATATGCAGTATTTCAAACATTGATCGTGTTAGTAGTGATAGTTCTGTTGAAGACTACGCGCACTTCGATCACCTCGGTGTCGATCATAACGACCTGCGATTGGTACGGCGACTCTTCCAGCTACAAAAGATGAAACAACATATGTACAAGTAGGGTAGCACAGCATCATTAAGCAGCATCCAAAAATTACATACCAGAGTGTATCAGGTGCGAGGCACCACTTCAAGAAGCAAACTTTAGCAAAGAAAAAAATACTAAGGCATTGTGTCGTATTGACGATATGCTGAGACGAAAGCGTACAACACTACAAAATATTCGGAAGCTACTTGGAAGCCTTCGTCATGTCGTGACGTGTATTCCGGCAGCCAAACCTTTTTTTCAGCAGTTATCGGCTTTGACGTGGGGGCCGCGCCGATATTCAGCGATTCGTGTCACAGCAACTGCACGCGATGACTTGTATTGGTTCCGGTCTATTTTACACTACGCTGATCTCAATGCGGTCCGTTGTCTCGGTTTTCGGGCTCTCAGTCAGTTGATTATGAGATATTCATGGATACCAGCGATTACGGTCTGTGCGTGGTGTTTCCAACGCGACGAGAGTGCATTCAAGTGCGGTTTAATCTAGAAGAATTGCTCAACATCGCCAAAATTTGAGCAACCGGCGACGGTGATTACAACATCAACTTGCGAGAGTTGATGAGTGCAGTGTATGCATCGATCACCTGGGGTGCCAATTGGACCGGTCGGTCCACCAGTGAACCATGTCATGTGCGTTTCTGGATTGATAACTCCTGGGTAAACGCGTGGAACAATCGACGTTCCAGTCGCAATCATGATGCTCAACGGTTGTTGTGCATTCTTAGCTTGCTGGAAGTGAACCACTCATTTTTTGCATCGGTGGCTCACATTCCTTGAGAAAACAAAACGTGTTAGCTGACGCTGGATCAAGGGTGTGGTAGTCGCAGAGACATCTTTTAACATTTACTAATCTTGCTGCTAGGTGGCCGCAGGTAGACCTACCGGCTAGCCAAGAGATCTCTCGAACGTTTGGGAGCGTTTTTGCGTGCAAATGCTCTGGCAGATTCCTCGCGACAGTATTACAGGCGCTACTGGAAACAATGGCCAGAGTGGTGCAGATGGATGGCACTCTCGTGTTGGCTTATCAATCGCGACTACACCACTAATGCCACACAGTTGGGGGCATTTGTCGTCTACTTGTGGCGATTCAGAATGAACAAAAAGGATGTCGGCAATTCGTACTCCACCATTTGTGCCAAGTTATGCGCTGTTCGGTGGTATCACCGAAATAACGCCAGGTACGATCCCGGTGTCAACGCCACTCACGCTATTTTACTGAGAGGAATTCGCAGGCTCACTTCCCCGGTTACCAAGCGGTCGCCGCTGTCAGTCTCCGTCCTGCGATTAATTTTCCGCCGGATGAACCTCCAGCACGCTCGCAAGCGCTTGCAGTGGGGCGGCCTCCTGCTCGGTTATTTTTTTCGTGATGCGGAGATCTGAATGTTTATTCATCAAATCATGCGTACGTGTTAAAGCTCCAGGGTATATCGTTCATTGATGCTGTAGGTCGCGCGTGCAAACTACACAAAGCTCAGAGAGTTGGAATCACTCTACCCGGGGCAAAAACAACCAATTCGGTCGAGAGGAGGTTAGATTCCATGACAAGTCAGGTGATACTGTCATTTGTCCAGTAGCGGCGGCAAGGTGGATCATCAAGGGTGCGCATCCGTTTAATACAGCGCCTGATCAACCGGCGCTATCGACAGGGCGAGGAGCCGGGCTTACAGCAAAAGAATTGGCTGCGACCATCAAGACCGCGGCTCGAGAGCACAGCTTGGACCCAGCCCGATTTTCCGCACACTCTGTACGCGTGGGGGGAAGGGTCGGCTCTCCTAAATGCGGGAGCAAACCGTTTGGCCATTAAAGTCATGGGGCGATGGTTGTCGAGTGCATTCGAGGAGTACCCTGTGTTGACAGCCCAAGGTTCCTCGGGTTTGTCGAAACTGATATGCTAGAAGTATCAAGATGGCCCCAAGACCCCCGTCGAGTTGGCAATTATCTCTTTGCGGAGCAAGCAGCACCGCTTTTGATCGGGGGTTCCGCCACTCCTCACTAGCGAGGAAAATATTATCCATTTCCCCACTCGTGAGCGATTGTTGGAAAGTGAGGATCATCAGTGGCGTAACCAGCAAAACAACAATTGCACCAACAGATAATAGTGATGGCATTGCATCAAGTGACTGCGAAGATGCAGCTCACGTCTGGGTTGCAGCTGGCAAAACTCAATTAAGTACTTCCGATATCCCGACAAACATTTGAACACTAGACTCTGGGACGAGCCACCATCTTTGTACTGATCATGGTCAACTTTTTGCAGTTGAACCTGCCTTCCCGTAGATGAAAGTGATGACTGGAAACTGTGTCGCCGCTTCTGTAAAAGGCAAGACTGTCGTAACGGCAACCACAAAGGGCGTGCCACACACACCGTCTTGTTGGAAAATGTATACTACGCAAAAAGAGATTGACCAGAACATTATATCGGTCGCCAAACTCACGAATCGAGGTTTCACGTGCACGTTTGGAAGCTATTTGTGCACTATTACGGCCGAAACAGGCAAGGTCGCAGCTGAAGTGGGTAAATCACCATCCACTGGTCTTTGGTCGGTTGGAATTGAGCAAGGAGGGTAATCCTTCGTAGCGGGACGACATCTACACTCCAGTAGTGACATGAAAGGATTGGCTATGTAAACTGCCAGGCCCTGGTACGCATGATTGACAAAAATCTCGTTGAAGGCATGGTAGCATCTAATCGGAAGGTGTTCTTCTGCATGAACTGTGCTGAGGCAAAGCAAGCCAAGCGAGCTAAGAACAAGCTCGACACATATGCCTCAGCGGCAACCGATGAGCTCGGTGCAACCTTGTGCGTAGATCTGAAGATCGAAGCACATCTTAACTATTGTGGATCATGCTACAAATATTAACAGATTATATTTGTTCCGTAAGAAGAGTGCCACCGAGGGACATTTGGAAAATTTTATCAGCGAGTTTGAACGTCAATATGACGTCAAGGTGAACATGATTCGTTCCGATGGTCGTGGTGAATTCAGCAGCGCGAAGCTCGGTCGTTTTCTGCGCAACCGCGGTTCCCTCCACCAAGAAACCGAACATACAGTCATCTAATGGCAAAGCAGATCGCTTCCACATGACCGTTATGAATTCGGCCCAGCGATGCTATGAACTTCGGCACTCCCACAACGATACTGGGGTGAGGCTGTTGCGTATGCGATCTACATTCGAAATTACCTACCAACACGCGCAAATGCGGACCACGCGTCTCCCATTGAAACGCCCTCACGAAAAAGACCCAGCGTCTCACATATCATCAAATTTGGCTCCAAGTGCACGAGACACTTCGCCCATCCGACTAAGCAATCAGCGAAGTAACGTGCTAAAAAGGAAATGTTATTGGCGTCGATTTTAAGAAGAAAACGTACCATGTTTTCATCCCGCGAACCAAACGTGTAATTTCGACAACACATATCCGGAACATCGACCGATTGGACTCGCGCGTTGTGGGCGCTACATGGACGCTATCGACGCAGACAACAACTATACAGAAAATGAAGCAAAATGTCAGCAAGGTGCGAAAAACAGTTTACCAAGCGAAACGACGCAGATTCCCAAGATAGTAGCCCGTCAGAACAACACCAACTGTCATCACGTGCAATTCAACGCATTTTGGTCTGAACCGAAGTGCAACAGCACTGCCACGTGACGAATTTCACCTCCCTCAATCTTTTATTGATGAGTTCGCTACTCCGGCCTCTGTGCTTGTCGCCATTGTACCGAAAGAAGGTACTGGTTTATCAACCATAGTGAAGCATGCCGGGATCAAAGAACCTGTTACAGTGGAGGAAGCAATTAAAAGTCCCTGTTGGCGCGAGTGGCAGCAAGCGATAGAAGATGAGCTTAGATTGATATCAAAAAATGCTGTCTGGGAAGTCGCAGACACGCATACCGGTGGAAATCTGATAAGTGCAAAATGGGTTTTCAAGCTCATGTTCGACAACAAAGACGAATTGGAGCGTTTTAAAGTGCGGCTGGTAGCACACGGCTACTCTCAAAATTTTGACATCGAATTTGCAGAGACCTAAGCACCTGTGCTCAAGATCGCAATCCCGCGGTTCATTGTAGCCCTCCAACTCTGTGACACGTTACAATTCGGCAAGGTGATGTCCCAAATGCATACGTGAGCGCGGATCTTGACCGACCTATCTACATGTGAGCCCCTGCAAGACTCCAAATATCCAAGGGCAAATGTCTACTACTCCGAAAAAGTCTCTATCGCGTTAAACAAAGTTGAAAACTGTAGAACGATACTATTCATCGTTCCCTTCGAGAACTTGACTTCACGAGAAGCCAATTTGACCCCTATCTAAATTTTCTACTGCAGGAAGGCAAGGTAACAGCACTATCCTCTTTGTCGATGATGTGGTGGTCGTCAGCCAGCGTAAGGGTGATTCTGACTGGACTATGCAGAAACGCTCTGGCCAATTCCAGATCAAGGATCTCGGTCCGGCTAAGATGTGTTTGTGGATCAACATTGAGCAAGGGTATCGCGGTGTCTTTCTCAACCAGACAGCCAATATTGACTGTTTACTGGCCACGTGTACAGTTGCCCCGTGACCACGCCGATCGATTCAACTAAAACCCTGACTGGCAATGACAATGATCTATTGTACGCCACAACTAGTATGCGGGAAACCATTGGTACGCTACTTTGGATCAGCAACTGCACGAGACCCGGCATTACTATGGCTGTGAACTATCTTGCTCGGTTTGTTGCAACGCCTACGACGGCTCATTGACCAGTGGTAAAGCGTGTCTTGCGCTACTTGCGAGGCTCGCGTGAGTTAAAGTTGTATTTTCCCCGGTTACAGGCCCCCGGCACGTTATCGACGCGGCCATTTTCAGCGATGCAGACCGGGCCGGAGACAAGGATGCAAAGTCAACTTCAAGAGGACTGCTTACTATCAATGCCATGTCAATTGCGTGGTATAGTAAGAAACAATCTACGTTCGCACTATCTACAGCTGTAGCCGAGTACAGCGCTGGGGCGACGGCAGAGCCAGACTGTATGTGGGTGAAACAGCTACTGACTGAGCTAGAACTGCATGACAAAGCCAACATGATTGATTTGTTCATCGATAACCAGAGTGCGATTCAAAATTAGGAGAACAACGTCATGCCTACCCGCATGAAGCACATCAACATAAAATGTAATTCATACGCAACAACATCAGCGAAAAGGTAGTACGTGTGTTATATTGCCCGACAACAGAGATTGAGTCCGACATATTCACTAAACCACTCGATACGACGTTGCATGGACGTAACCTGAGCATGTTCAAGCTGGTTATTCCCCCCAAAACCAAACCGTAAAGCAACAATCTGGGTCGAGGAGGACTGTTGGAGATTACGCGCACTTGAGTTACCTGCGATCACTGCAGTGGCGACTATAACGACCTGCGATTGGTACGGCGACTCTTCCAGCAACAAAAGATGAAACTATATATGCACAAGCAGGGTAGTACAGCATCAATTAAGCAGCACCCAAACTAATTCATACGAGAATATACCAGGTGCGAAGCACAGCTTGGTAGGGAACAAGTAAGCTTCCAACAAGTTCGTGTTTGAGAATCTCAAATTGCGTTGAGATGATGCCCCAGAATATTGAATTCGTATTGTGTTGTATGTTGGATATTGATGCTCTGCTACACTACAACCGTGTAACTGTGTATCTTAGGTTCGGGTTGAACCATTATATCCGTTGATTTAGTTCGATTTGGATTAGTTTGGATTCATTTGGTTTGGTTTGTTCAAGGTGTCTCAAAGGTTTTACCGTTTACACCAATTTGCTCAATATCCTACCATATTTTTGTCATTTAACTACTAAATTTGACCCGTACGATAATACAATCCAACATTTTCATTTCAATTGAAAAAGCAGGGTCAGAATGAAACTTGTATTCAGCACATTATAAGTCACACCAAACAATCGTCATTGTTCAGGAATATGCAGGTGATGATGGTTTTCCTAAGAATTTGTATGGTAAGATACATATCCTTTTAATGTATACCGGTAGGATGAAGCAGAGATAGTTTAATCTTGGAGTTTGTATTATTGAGCATATCTGGTGCATGGAAAGGTCATATTGAAATCACTGAACTGTAATCCCGCTGGGGACATTAGCTCGTCCCGGACTCAGAATTTCGCTCGCGTCTAGCTCAATAGCTCAGCCTGCTACAGTCTCTACTACCCCCGTTGTCCACTGCACATTATACTTTCGCTGGCGAGAGCCTGTACGCACAACCTTGATGACTCCTACCTTTGCCGCGAAGTCGCTTTTGATTTCCTTCGAACACGTCCTCCTACAGTCAGGTTGATCATGCTAGAGAACGAAATTGCCTGAAAAAAATTAGTTAGGGGGCCTACGTGGCTTCTCCAACACTGCTGCCAAGTTTTAGAACACACAAACGTCGTAGAAGTCTAAGAAACTATTTTAAAGTTCATCGTACCGGTAGGATATGGATCCTACCGGTAGACGAATTGGGTGATAAAGATTAAGTACTGTATTATAATTCTCAGCGAAACCAACGTTAAAACGTTGAATAAAATTAGCTCCATAAAAGAATACATATTGGTCGCGCGACGCAATTAGCGTCAGGGTTGTTTGCGTGAATGTGACAATTCGTATATACATGCTTGCGTGAAGCTTCAGTGAACTAATGTTCCTTCTCTCTCACATAGGTACAAGACGGTAGTCCTGGAGGTTAGGAATCAAGTGTTTATTATGTATACTATATACGATACGGGAAGATAATGCGTTTTGCCATCATCCCTAGCATACTCCTATCTTTTTATAATTTGACTTGAAGTTTGTATAATGGTCTTAATATAGAACTGTATGGAATGAACGATAGGGCTAAGCACGACAAGGACACCGACCGAGTGTAGGTAGTGGCCGTCAACTTCCTGATTGTTTTTACACATTCCCGACGCCTGTTGCACAACCGCAGCATCTACCATTGTTTTTTTTAAATTTGCTTGTAGACATATTACTGAGCTCACAGAATCGAATAAAAACTAGCGATTGATACGAAATCGTTTGATCGAGGATCAGCGTAAGACATCAGTCATACTCAGGTACCCACAAGTTACGGATGTTATGCAATTAAACCAACGATAGCAGACACTATGGAGCGTTCACTATCCCAGTATTAAGATGGAGGAGATACAAACAATACACGCACAGTAGCCTGTCGTATTTTCAAGGTATGAACCATCGAGGATGGAAATTTGTATTGATGGCGCAGTTGCTCGAGCTAACTTGACAGGAAGGGCTTTGTTAGCACATTCGATGATGCCTGCGTACAGTGCGCAATACCGTAAAGAACTGTAGCGTAACCTGAAGCCGTGCCGCTGACACCTTAGTCACCTTTAACAAGCCGGTTCGCGGCATCAATCATCTTCTGGTATTCAGCCGCCTCCTTTAGAGTTTCTTTTGCCTTGGTAATTTGAGCAGCACTCTTTTTCGCAGCCGCGATAGGATTGAGCTTTGACGCGACTTTCTTGATATCGAAGCCTCTCTCTTCCTCCGTGTCATCATCCTCGTCCAGATTATTGTAATCAACGCGACGCAGCAAACGCCCTCCTTCGTTGTCTTTCAAGTTAATCATATCGGGTGAAGCTCCATTATTGGTCATTCCCTTGAAAT
>NBNE01000544.1:0-14413 GCA_002215365.1 Phytophthora megakarya
GTTCTATGGCTGCGACAAGCACGTTCACTAGCGTCAATACGAGCAATCAATCCTGCTAGTGCCGGTTGTTCCACGCATCAACCAGCCTGAGCAAAATGATCCTAAGCACCCGGACGTCTTGGCTGTAAACACGAGAACTACAATAGCAAGCGTGTGGCGAATGTAAAAATTGGCAGTGACAACGAAGCGCCACCCAGAAGGTAATCGCATCGTCTTTGTCTTGTGGCCTTCCATTGTAACCCACAATAACGATGGTGTTTTATGTTTAGAACAACTCCATCCTTAATGGCCGTGTTGAACAACGGTGTTCTCAATTCAGGAAATGTTTCCAATAGGCGCATTGCGGGTGAAATCCAGTCACAAGACCAGCGCTAATGTCCCAAAATGAGCGAATTGAGAGTGTAGATCAACAAGCAATAGCGTAAAACCTTAGCCCATGCTTATCAGGTCTGGTGGCATGTATGTTTCGCCTCGTGATCGAGCTGACAAACGCACCGGCGTTTCATTAAATGCACACATCCCGATAGGAACAGCAAACGCAGGAGATGTATCTTGTAGAGTACTGAGAAGGGCTCGACTCTACCACAACGGATCTTGGTGTTGTTTCTGAGAATGAATTCCAGGTGGATGGATTTGGAATTTGTCTCGGATCTCCTTGAACCGATTCTTCCCGTTATGGCTGGAAAATCAGGTTGACCAATACATGGAAGCTAAGACCAGTAGTCATCGATATCACTTAACTTGTATTTACTCATTGCCCTATCTAGCTCCAAGTAAGCATCCCACTTCATTCTCGTTATGCGTTTTCCGCTAACTGTTAATAGTTCGTCATTTTTACCCCTAATACGTTTCTCTGAATTTATAAAAAAATAGAGCGAACAGCCTTAGTTTCCCTTTCTTGGCATAGTTGTTGAGGACTTTCGTTTCTTGATGCTAATGTAGCCGACCTTCAACCTTCCAAGATTCCATATAATTGTGCAGGGATGTAGGGTCGACAGTTGGGTAGCTGCTACCGGAAATTGCGTCTCAATTTCGTTTGAGTTTAAAGTCCATAGAATTACTCACATCCCCATAAACAGTACTCGGGACGATTTGTTCTACGCTACCAAGCATACTCATCATACATACCGAATGTGGGTCATCTATGGGCTCACTGAATGGCATTATTTCGATGTCTCCTTGCTGACGCTCTTCTCCACCCCCTCGTTCACAATAACGTCTTTCTCCTACATATCTTCATCACCACCACAAGCTTTCTTTACTTTTGCACCACCATCCCCACCCTCCGCGCGGTCAGGATGGGCTGTTGTACATGTATTAGAAATCATGTCAGCAGACTTTGATATAGTGAGACATTCAAATTGGCCTTGTCCGTGTGGGCGCTTATTTGGACCTACGAACCACATTTTACTGTGACATACATATTATGTATAATGGTTCTTGGCCCTTATTGGTTGAACAATCAAACGTATTCAAAATCGGACAATGAAACAACGCAAATAATAAGCAGTCTTGTTTTATACAAGTTGTATCTAACTTGCCCAACATATCCCGACTTGCACACAAATGTTTTATACCTAATCATGATCCATATTTTAGTCATAAACGCTGATAGACACCGGTTGAGACCAGTTGTGTAACTATCCCCACATATTCAAGTCGCATTCGTAAGGCTCTGCGGCGAGATGCTGCCGAACGGTATGGTACTGATCGGATCGCAGTGGGATCACAACAGGCAAATATAGTACCATGGCGATTGACAACCAATGCTAAAAAATGAAGTCACTATCGTTAACCTGGCTAAGTCTGTTCAGTCTATGATACAAGGTGCTGTCGATTGTACTGACCCTGGCGCGAGGTGCTGCCGAAGCCTTCGTATCTCTCTGTTCAAGCCGTGGCCACAACGGATGGGCAACTGGCATTACCGGACAGTATCGCGTGGGAACGGGTGCTATGAATGATGCGACTGATCGGTAGAGTCGACCAACGTTAGGCCATCTTTGTCAGCTGTCATTAAGGTGCCACCTGGTGGGCGGTATCGAGCGGAGGAACGAGATCAATAATGTCATCGAGAGTGCGGGATCCGGTTTGCCACGGTGCCTAGGACATCGACTATAGGGGATACTCCTATTGATCTGTGATCAACTGAACTTCCTCATTTCGTGTACCCGTCGGTAGGGTTAGATTGTGCTCCTCTGGTAACTGCAGGAGATATCCAAGTGTTGAAGTCTGGAATGTCTTGGTGAGACACAGGGATGTTGTTAAGCAGCACGGGCACTAACCCAAAAGCACCCCGCATTTCTAAAATTAGCAATTTCAAAAATTAAAATAGAAAGTTTATATTGATTTCACTATCTCTTAGTATGTCCTCATACTGGTGACAAGACCTTGAAAATATGCCTTTTCGCTGGCTTTGCAGCAAATATCAAGTTATACAGATTACCATTGTTCCGCCCACTTTGCACTTGCGTAACGTACGCCTTCGACATGTCCGAAACTATCAATTATGTATGCAAGTACATATTGTTAGTTATTATAAGATCGATAATAAATATTAGAACAATTCTCACCCAGGCTTAATATGAACCTTAACTATTACCGACAAAGTGGTCGTTGTAGACCACCCTTGCAAGTCACTTTATAGTGTTGCGGTCTACTTCGCCAAAGACCCAGAAATGTGGATGACGGTTGCCCCGTCGATATTTCTGTTTCTTCTTCAACGACGTTTCGTCGATTTCGACGGCGTGTCCCGTTCCGGCAATCTGTCATATAAATTACAATTAATTAAAAAATAATATTAGTAGTACGTATTGGAAATTATTTATTATTGTACTATACCTTTAGCAGTGTCCTCTTCATCTCCGCTGTGCCAATGTCCTGCGCGCACATGTACCACTGTCCAGTAGTGGTTGGGGAAACTTCAGCTTGCTGCGTAGTCGTTCGTAGTCACGGGGTACTGGAACGCCCAGAAAAGCAGCAGCTTTATCAGCTTGGACAGAGGGGCTGTAGACCTGGCAAATAAGGACGTTGTTCTCGTGCTCCGCAGCGTTCGCGGGGTCCACAAGGCTTACCTTCTGAGCCCATTCCAAAGCGCCCTTTTTCGTTGCGCAGACGCTCATCACAGCGTTGAACATGAAGGACACGTTGGAAGACACGTCGTACTTAAGCGGACTGTGTAGTGAAGATTGCGAGGTCGTGAGGTGTGCGCGAGGAGCCATGAAGATTTGCGGGGTGAATCTGGTAGTGAGGAGTCTGACTCTCCACTGCCAAAAGTGTGAATGTATACTTTCTTTATAATTAAATTTAATTTTTTAAGAAAACTAATTTTAGAAATGCGGGGTGCTATTTGGGTTAGTGCTGCAGCACGGAAGTTTTCGCTCTGTTGCCAGGTAAGTTGACTTGGAGTCCACATGAGTAGACGAACGTGGATAACCAGCGGCGGATGTTGGGTCCGCCTGTGTAGGATGCCTTGGTGTGCGATCTTTTTCGACGATTGTAGATGTCGATCTTCAGTTGCTTGCAGTCTCCTATGCCTGGATCTTGGGGGTAGTTCAGAGATCGAGAGAAACAGCCAAGTACTAAATGTCGTGTATTCGGAACTTGTACGACTGTAGATAGTTGGATTTGGCCATTATTTTATCCAGTTATCCGAACTAACGCTAGATCATATACTCTTAATACGCAAAGACTTTGTTGGGTCAATGTAATATCCCTATCTAAGGTATCCTCAATACACTAAGTCTGCATCAAGTAAAAAAAACACTTGTGCCCAATGATGTAAATTCGATTCTCTGTTAGTCCAAAGTCTTGGTTCTGATTTGTCCCATTCTCTACTACCAGGATCCGCGTGCCGTCCCTTCTAGCAACCGCTTATCTTCGGATCTTGATGCCGACCGCCGATTACATACCCTGACTACTTTGATCTGAACTGGTACCGAGTAAACAAGATATACAGTATCGCCGTAGTTCGTGGCGACGAGCGGCAATTAGCGTAGGTAACGAATCATATCAACAAATCCTAAGATTTAGCATTAAAAAGTTATTATATTGAAGAGATATAACTTATTTCATTCAGTAAAATTCGTCTAGACGCCGGGATCTCTATAATGGACTGGGCCGTTCTGATCTGGACAATTCTCGGACCCCCAGCGCCATGTTTGGCGTACTTGACGCTGCACTTCATCGTAATTTCGTCAACTACGCAGTGAATATGCTATACGAGATGCAGGGCTCTCTTGCCTTACTGGTTATCAAAATGCAAAGGTAAGTAATGTGACTGTAAATGGGCGAGAAACTGTAATACTTCTCGCTTTTGTAAAGCACTAACATTGTTAATGCAGACAATGTTGCCTAACACGATGTATTGAGCCTTTCATATATTCCGCGATTATAATTTTGTCGCAGATCTATCTCACTATATCTGCTAAAATTGAGCACGATATTATAATTCTGACATAAAACCGGTCTCAAATCAACGGTACTAAATGCAGGGACGACGGGTGGCAGGCACACAACCCAATCAGCGCCCAGTACGTTAGTACATGCAGATGCATATACTGTAGCAGGTGTCAACGATAACAGCTTTTCTGTTGTACCAATGTTTCACTTGCTATCGTAGCTTCTGTGCAGCTTGTGTTGGCGTGTTGCTGTCTGCTTGGACATGTGCGAATTCAAGCGTGCTCCAAGATGCTGGAGTTTATCAAGCCCCATATAACGCCCAACACGTTGGACGTACGATCTGCTAAGTGCGAACGTGCGCCGTACGCACTCTGGGCAACCTCGTGAGCTCTGGCCGCTTCGTGACAGCCTCGTGACATAGCCAAGGTCACCCTCATACTGTACGTGTTGGCATATAGACCCTATTTGATTGTCCCTTTAAACTTAATTGCTAATACGCACCTTTCCTGTTCAAAAGATTGCAAATTGGTCAAGAGTAGGCTGGAAGCTTCGTACAAGTCTGTTCAAAACTAGGAGTAAACGCTGGAGGAGGCGTGACACAGTGTTCTTTGACGAACGGGACACCGTAGGTGATGTATTGAGTGCATTATCAAACATCACTTTATCTAACGTTGTTCCTATTGATTTTACTTTTCTAGTTGTTCTAGCTGTGGAACAAGTGATTTGTGTACGTGCTTTTGCGAGCAAGAATACCGTAAGTGTTTAAGCTTACTGTTGTTTGCGTATACATAACGAATAGGACCTATGAGTCCGCCATTACCTTCAATGTTGTTGGTAATTCTTGAGCTCAAAGTTGAGGACCGTTCGGAAACAGCAGGACCAGCTATGGTGCGCATCATGCAATTGCGCTTGAACTTAATGATGGGCATCACGGATTTCGAGCCCGGGTTCGAAGGCTAGTTAACAAACTATAGGAAGTTGAATGTCCTGCTGTTGGATCCATTCTATTCAAACCTACAGCTAGTGTTATGCAGGTCAGGTTCGTAGCGCTGGCGGGGTCAGATGAAGAGCTGGCAGTTCCGATTTTTACGACATGAAACCTTGCTTCAAAACGCAAAGCAGGGTACGAAAAAGATATACGTTGTTGCAAATATGATGTGAAAATAATACATTTATTTTACTGTTGTGGCCCATGTACTGTTGGCAAACTGGGTTTAAACGTGAGTTCTACGTCTACGTCAGCAAAGTGACAGCTGCAACAACTATACGCCGTGCGACGGGAGGCCGTATTGCAGCTGCGACAGCTCTAATTGATGACCCTTTAAATGCATTGTCAGCAGACGAGCAACTAGGAGATGCGTCACGAGCGTACTGGTCGGAGAGCCACTCAAGGTAACCCGAGCAGACACGGTTGGCAATGCCGACCAACCCATCGTTCACTCAGCCCCGGTGGATCGATGTTTTACGACGTGAAACGGACCTTGAGACGGCTCGTACAAGTCCGAGCGAGTTCGTGACGGTTCGTTGTCGACTTAATGGCAGCTTGGCCTCACTTTACTTGCATGTAGTTTACTTACGTGCAGCTGTTGGTTTACCAGACTACGACCGCCATTGGCCGCCAGTCACTGGTAGCAACCAGGCGGTAAATGTAGAGGATTCTGATGAAATGAGCGACACAAGTATGGAATAAGCCACAAGTTTGACGCAATATATTTTTGCAGCTTACTGAATAAATAATTTTTGCCTAGTTCTTGAAGTCCATAGCCACAATTCGGGTAAAGATTAACGCCTACTTGTTCGTTCTTATTGGCGCATTGCACCAGCGCTACACTGAGCCTACTGGGGTGGAGCGAGATCAACAAAATATGCGAAGATGCTGGATCTGGCTTGCCACTGTGCCCAGGACACCGACTAAATGATGGGTTACTCCTATTATCCGTGATCAGCTGAACTTCCTCACCCTGTGTAGGGTTGCTTACTCCTCCGGTAACTGCAGGAGATTGTCCACGTGAATGAAGATCGAGCGTCTTGGCGAGACGCAGGGGTGTGATCAGCAGGGCGGAAGTCTTCGCTGTGCTGTCGGTCATGAGGATCCGGAGTCTACACGAATGTTCGAGTGTATATCACCGGTGGCCGGATTTTGATCCGGGTCGTGTTAGGTTGCCTTGGTGTGTTATCCTTGGGGCCTTTGTTGTTCGTGATCTTGAGATCCCTTTACTTACTTGCAGGCTCCGATGACTGGATGTTGGATTCTTGTTGAGAGATCGAATGATCGACGACCACGCAATAAATGTCGTGGATCGGGAGTTTGCACGTATAGAACAAGTAACTAGGTAGTCGGATCTGGCCAATATATTATCCAGTTATCCAAACCAACGCTAGATCATATACTCTGAACACGCGGATCACCTTGTAGGGCCAACGTTATATCTCGATCCGAGGTGTCCGGAACACACTAAGTGTGGATCAATTAAAGAAACCAACCACTTGTGCCCAATGATGCAAATGCGATTCTCTGTTATTCCTAAGTCCTATATCCTAGCTTGTCTTACCTCTGCAGTACAGGATCCGCATGTCTGATTACTGCTTCTATGGGAGCAGCTGCTATCTCTTAGGATCTGCGCTTAATCATCTGATGTCGACACTCCAAAGTCGGATCCGCCGGAT
Organism: Phytophthora megakarya; assembly: GCA_002215365.1. Lineage (NCBI taxonomy): Eukaryota > Oomycota > Peronosporomycetes > Peronosporales > Peronosporaceae > Phytophthora > Phytophthora megakarya. The sequence goes on from NBNE01000544.1 coordinate 7,066, forward strand.
CCGGATCCCCACTTGACCTTCTTGATCGCCATCAAAACCTCGTGATCTGTAGTCTCCAGTAGCACCCTTCTCAATACGTATATGCTCAGGATCCGGCACGACCTTAATATTTCGCTGCGGATCCGAGCTTTCCCATTCCGGATCCTCGGTGGCACCTTCATATCCATATCTCCCGGATACATATCGCCATATATCCAGGCCCACCACTAGCCATCGATCCTCATGCAGGATCCGGATCAGTCAGATCCGGATATATAGCTATTGTTCCGGATATCCCTTGTTGCATTTCCGTCAATCAATCAATCAATCTTATTCACGTGGAATTTCCGATCCACTCCACCACACTACTTAACGGGTCTTGTCGAAAAACCAACGGCACGTGTCGGGTTAGCCAGCGTTTTAGCGAAGAGAACCCAACTTATTTCCCTGAAATATCATGAAACAACATTTAAATGACCAATCACATTACAGACAATTGTCAAAACATACAATGTTGGTGCTCTCAGAGGCTCACTGTACAAATAGAATCCGATCCCATTCGCAGCGATATCTGTCCACTTTCTAGCGGATGTTGTTTCTCTGGGAGTTTCGCATACCAAGCAGTACATCTCTCCCTCGCATGACATTGCGCGCAGGTGCGAAAATAACTCACAACAGGTTCTTCATCCCAGGTCAAACCTGAAGCAGGACATCTCAACGATTGATAAAAACTCTTGTACCATGATACTGTAGATGTATAATGCATTCGGAGGAGATCTTGTAGCCCATCTAATTAGCATCTGTCACCGCAAATTTTCGCTTTTTGTCCAACCAGCGTCACGTAGTCCAGCAAAACAACCGCTTATGTACCAAATTATCTTTAACGTCCACCTTCGTTATGATCATAATGACATTCAAGGTAGCAACGTAAAACACGCGACGTCTCCATGAACCGTGTCTCGAGTAATCCGGTGCTGATGATAGACTCATGGAAAGCATTAACCATCTATACGTGTCAAATGGTAAGATGAAGGCTGAAGCAGCTATGAGCGGTTTGTTTAGTGTATAGCGACGTATCTTTAGTGATACTACCAATAGCTTCGAAGCGCGTGATCTCCTATTTATTGACTCAGGTAGGATATGCTGGAATGAATAGAGTTTGGCGTGAAAAGGCACTACTTGTTCAAACGTTGGGATGGCGTGCCGGTCTTCTTTCCAAGAATCAAGCTTGCCTCTAAATAAAATGTCTTCGTGTGTCTTTAGATTAAGCAAGCACTGTGTCTTAAAATTAAGCAAGCACTGCTGCTCACTTGAGAGTTTGACCAGAATGCTTTTCTTCAACGGTTCCTTCTTGTACCCCGCGAAACGCTTTTCGTTCTGCGTCGTTCGGTATAATCAGTACTTTCTATAAAAAATCGACAGTTCAGGTACATTGTTGAATCTGTGGAGTGACCCCATCTCACGATATTGTTCCAATGTGAAAATTCAACACAAGCTCAGGTGCTCGAACAAGTGAGACTCGATTGTATATTTGTACGGCTAACCGCTCTGCAACCGGACACGTCAATGATCGGTAAACCCTGAGAGCGGTAATGTGAGTGATTGCTTGCCAGAAGCAATCATCAGTACTTGCTATAGTCGAAAGACGATCACCTTAAAGAGACTTGAGCACGTCCTGGGAGAGAATTCAATCGTGGAACTAAGTCTTTCTAGAACACGTGTCAAGGAGAGCCCGTAAAGGTATCCATGTGACTGTTAGACAAACGCACAAATGATTAGAGGTGTCACATTTGGCTCTCGTTTGTTGCTGAAACTGACTTCAACCACAAATTTGTGGTTGAAGGACTTTGTTTCGCAAACATGCTCTCAAGCTCCCTTCAACGTACATGGTCGTGTCTACTTTGTCGAGAACGCTGCACTTTCGATTAAACTTCAATTACTCTTGAGACTTCTACGAGTGTGGATACTTCAAGTTGTATCGCACAACGACCTCACTCATTTTGGAAAACGATAACAGTTCAACAAGTCGCAGTCGCGCTCGATGTTGAACCTGCCGATGGTGGCGATGGCATTTCCCATCTCTCACCGCGCTGTCTGTATCGGATGAAGAAGCCTCACCGCCCGGGGATTTGGCATGTGGTTCGCTTGGTAGCAGTCCCAGAGCACTCGTATAAAGATGAAACGGAACTAGTATCGCGACACGCTGAGTCGGCGTTTTGCTTAGCATGCTGCAGTACGCTCGCGTATGCTTCCGGCTAGACAAATATCGTGGTGCGTCAAGTTGAGAAGTTCCATGAAAACAAGATAGAGGAATACAAGCAAACGCACCAACAAAATTACAAGAGGGGTCATCCCGACCCTGATACCCACGAGAAGAAGTTGAGGAAGGTAAGGGTTTAAGAGTAGCTGCAGTCCAACGGATTCCTCGCAACTTGGTTTGCGCAGTCTCAAAGCCCTATGACTTTTGTTGACGACATCGGATTTCGTGAGTACGTGAGCTTTGTTGCGCGAGGACTTAGAGGCATTGACTTACATAAACCTGGACAAACTGAAGTGAGAAACAATATCAGTAGCTTGACTACCGATCGTTTTGGCACAAGTTAGAGCTCATTTTGAAAGATAAGTGTATGGATTACTGTCTGACAACTGATATTTGGACGGACCGACGTCGACGCAGTTTCATGGCTGCCACTATTCATTTCCTGGATGAAGACTTTGATATGGCTAATTGGACACTTAAGTCGAGCATTTGCTGGGCTCGCACACTAGTCAGGTCATTGCCAGCAGGCTCGATGATGTTGTCTCTACGAAAGGGAACATGTGCTGTTCTGCTTAGAGATGGAGCAGCGAACGCGGTTTCAGCTGGTGACAGATTGGGCATATATCATGTGCATTACGTTGCACATTCGGTGCATTTGGTAGTTACTGGGGAACTGATAAAGAAAAAAGGAGACGAGATTGTTGAAGACACAGCGAATGAGATAAAATTGGAATCGCCACTTCAGTTGCAGGAGGAGTTAGCTCAGGAAGCAGCTGTGGGAGCCCTTCGTGCTAGTGCCATCGTTGAAATTGACGAGTTTGTGGATGAAAAACTCACTACAGCGGAGCGTGATGCAGTGGCGAAAACGAGGAATACTGTAGGCGTTTTTCGTGCTTTTGGTAGTGTATTTTTACAAATCTCAAGTGGGAGCTAATCGGCTGGATGAGATCCAAAAAGAAGCTTTTGCTAGAGTCCTGCTCGCAACAATTGTTGACTGTCCTACTCGGTGGAGTAGTTTCTACGATATGCTATCACGTCTCCTGCAGCTTCAACCAGCGCTCGATCAATTCTTCGAGCACTTGGCGCGGCCAGATGGAAAGAAAGAGTTTCTGCGGCTGCGGTTAACCCGTCTAAAATAAGCTGGCTGGCTGACAATCGACAGCGTGGTAGAGCTGCTGAAACCATTTGCATTAGCGCATTCTCTACAAACGTCAATGTGGTGACTGCAAAACAGAGCACGCTGTTGTCAGACATGGTTCGAGACTGGGTTTTCGTGGCCGAAAACAAAAAGCTTGCGTGGTAGCTAATCTACTGTAGCTTTAGTCGGCACTTCATCTCCTTGCCCGCCGTACAATGCGTTTAGGGCACGTTCAAGGTAGGTTTACAAACAATAACGTACCAAATCTGAATGTTGTACGTGGTGATGATCACAAGGTCCAACGTTGATACCTCAACAAATGATTATGTATGTGGGCAATAGATGGTACTGGCTGCGCATTCACGGAAGTCTATGCACCAGTACCCAAGAAATGCATCTGTGTGGATTTTGGATGGTACCAAGATGTATTCCCACCCTGACGTCGTCTACTACCTGCTGTTGTAAGTTATTCGTATCGTTCCCCTATACATTGACCATTCTAAAACCCCATCGAGCATCTCTTTGGTTTGATCAAGAAAGCATTCAAGTGGGAGAAAGTTGAAGGCCCAACCAAAGTCAAACTGTACTCATGAAAATGTGCGTCAATAATCCCAAAAATTCGACATGGCCAAGGTTCTCAAACACTGTGATAGGAGTGTAACCGGCGATTTGGATCTTATGTCGGTCCTGAAGGTAATGTACGTAGATAACACACTACTTTACTAGCCAGAAGATCAACCAGACAACACTACACTTGCCAGTGCGTAGCCTCCTAACAACAGTAATTGCGAACACATCAGTCAAAATAAAGTGGTCACGAGGCTAAACGTCGAGGTGACAACGAAGGTGGTTGCAATAACCACAACTAGATCCGAAGCGATAATAAGAGGCAAAGCAAACCTGGAACCGAGAATAATACAGGAAAGTGATGTGCTACTCATCGCACAAACACTCATTTGAACGAGAAGTGTAACTTTGAGAAGCGCCGTCGCAATAAAAGTAAATTCATCTTTGTCGAGTTTTTCGTTGGGCAAGTCGACTTGCCCAACGAAAAAGCCGACGCGCTCTACACCAGACACTCGACTACTTTGGAACGGAATGAAATTGTTCGAACTTCAAAAAATAAGAGAACGTTCCATTCATGAGGAATGTTTCCACGAGACCATCCAGAGAAATGAAACAACGTAACGACATTGTTGGCTTCCAATTGAATATGCCACGAATCGAGGGTTTCGTTTCGTTCAAGATATATCCACGCGAGAGCTGCATGACTCTGTTATAAAAACGGACTTCATCGGGGAATTAGATGTTCATTTGGTACCATTATATCAAGTATACTCCGGTTTGGAGCGACAATAGCATTGGTCTTGATGTTCATCACCCGTCCTTCAAGAACCTTCCATGTTAGCCCATGCTGCCGCAATGCTCTCCACTCCGTTAGGACAGAAATGATTTGTGTTCAAACGCAGACTTCTCTCTATCGAGAAACGCGACCGAATGCCTCGTATAGTAGGTTAGCAGCCACTCTCAATATTCAACCCTGAGGTGGTCAATCTGCTTTGTAGTGCGTCACTAGCAGTCGTTGTCGAACTCGAAGCGTAGGGTCCAGCTCGAAATGGTGTTGATGTGCTTGTTGTAGGTTGGTCTATAAATCGATTGATCGCATGCCGTCCGCCCGCCCATCACCACGCACAGTCGTCGTGGTTTTCATATTCTTCTGGTGTTGCATCGGCAGCTTCTAAGTTTGCACACAGGGCCATTTACGTTTTAGCATGGCTATTTAGTTTTATTCTAAAACGATGGGGCACATATAAATAATTGAGTAAAATGTCTGATCTTTAAAAATTAGATTTGAGACGACATAAAATATTTATGACGCATAGCCGTTTGTATAATAAACCCTAAACCATAAACAGGCACGCAAATCCGAACATTGGATTTGCATAACAGATTGTCTTCAAATAATATCATTGGCTACTCCTTTCATGAGGCCGACAAAAGAGAATGTAAGGATATAAGTGCCAAACTTATGTTGAGATTCAAGTGGGGCGAGTGCTGCGCGGCAAAGCGGCGCAGTCACCTCACTATTCACTAGTCTTTAACATAGTAGGAAAATAAAATAAAATAAAATATGCGCACCAAATATCCACATAACACCTCTTAGGTAAATTCGAAAGTGACTAATGAGAATGAAAGCAATCGAAAACAGAATAAAACAGGTTGTTACATCGTATAAACTATACCAAAAAATACGCGCTGTAAGACGAGCAGTTATCCTGGGGCATAAGGGCGCATCTGGCTTCCTAAGTTTGAGTAACACGTCACTTCACGGCGAAAATTTACTCTTCCAGTGAAGTGTTGTTGCGCTCGTGTTAAGTAGATCTCCGGTAACTGTGACTCAAAACGGCGGAGGTTATCATATTCATATAATACCTTGTTTGTTTCTCGAACCACGTAACGCATCAGGTCCTGGCTTAGAGAGCGTATTTTGTTTGTCCACAGATGCGCTTTTCGCACTTTAGTAGCCAAGCGATCTTGATCGTCGAATTTCACGAACGTAGATGCATTATGTGTGTGCAGGAGTTCATATTAGAGCAAGTGTCGGAATGGTGTCTTGATACTGGATGATGAAGAAATCTGTATTTGTATCACGTGATACAATCCATTCGAAAAGACCAGGATTATTGATCATAGAATGCATGTAGAGTGATCCCCACTGATACAGAGTGATTTCACCTTTTAAATATAATCTAACCCTATATGCAAATAGACGCACCAAGTCTTAGTGTTACATGTACAACGAAATTCATCCAGACATTTGCAACCACGTAAACATTAATGGCGGAAGATGCATCAACCATCCGAAAGCCGTCTATTGATACACCTATCGTGGAGATGTAGGCGAACATGGCATTCCACAACTCATCCGTTACCTAACCAGAACGTGTTTACCCCCGTATGCAGGATGATCCATTTACTTGAGATCTCGGTGCCAGACATGCTAGACTGTGACCGACCATTCACACACGTTTGGTTGGCCTGAGCTGACGAATTAAAAACTCGTGACCCAACTGCTACTTCCTGGAAGACGTGTCTAATGCGACAGGAGACTTTTTTCTAACGCGGTGAAGCACATGCTCCGACAGCATAAAATACATCCCATTTTAACTGAAACAAAATGCCAAAGAAGATGCTACGGCAGCCAAAATTACAGCTTACAATTCTAACGTAGCGAGTCCTAGAAAAGTGGCCCCAAAATCTAAACCCCTGTGAACCATCTATGGACATGTTGAAGTGAGAGCGAATTGTGATGGTTCGGTGGTTGCTGTCAGCAGGTTCTAGAAAATGACGATTTTTGTTCATACTCCGCCGCTTAACGAATCGACCAAACATTTGCATGCGACCTCGTGATACGTTTTACGAATTTGTCGATGATGAGTTCCAGATATTTAACGAACAGGTGACAAGTACTCTGCTACTTGAATTTGCTACTGCCTGTAGATTATGATTGTGTAAAAGCTTCATGATCTGTGGACAAACGCTGCGAAGATGAACATCATTCTTTTTTTGTGACAATCATTTACTTTGATTCGAAGTGGCGTGTGATGAAACTTTCGCTTTTAGCACAACCAAATCCTGATGGATATGCACCCAGCGCTGTTGCAGATAAATAAAAGCGGATATTGATTCCCGATTCAGATTTGACATTGATGAGTACGCTCGTTTTACTGTGAATGATACTACACCTTGTGCAAGAAATGTATCAAATTATTTCACAAACATTGATCAAGTTGACTGTTTAATGCATTTATTAACTTTGTATATGTTGTACGCCCTAGGACTGAAAACGAAAACAAAGAACGATGGTAAAATTATTGTTACGTCTGGAGGCGAGTTTAAAGCCGGATTGCGCGCTATTCAGAAGTTGCTGACTTGACTACATTTTTCAGATCTTCTCAACATCTTGCAAG
>NBNE01000545.1:0-20617 GCA_002215365.1 Phytophthora megakarya
GTGTAGACATGAGCGTGGCTGTCGCGGTTGAGGAGGTGGGAGCAGACCTTGTGGTTGCGTTGAGCATGCTGCGGGATGGCGCTGGTGTAGTGGTCTTCCCTGACGAAATATCTGCGGTCACTACCACTGTGGCGTTCGGATCCGAAGGAGCTGACTTAGACAGCGGAGTAAGTGTGCGTGTCATGGTGTTACACTGTGATTCATGTTGTATGCTGGGAGATCGCAGTGCAATTTTCAGCCAATCCGATGGAGTCGGAATTATTGGCTACAGAAACCGTTGCATTGCGACTCCTTTACGTTTGAATGCAAATCTTTGTACACTGGTTGATGTGCCACTGACAATTTAGTCGAAATGGCCGTCGAATTTCCTACGATTGGATACAAAGTGCTAGATACCACCTACGTTTCGACGAGAATCATCCATATCTGGCAAACTTCTGGCACGTCCGATATTTCTATTCCCGAAACTGGTTTGTTTTCAAAATTTAATTTTATGGTTTCAAATTTAGAAAAGCCCGGCGCGGAACATCTTCCACAAGAACATGGGGTTGCTCTTGTAGAGAGCTCTCACGCACTACCGGCGAAGCCTTCGTCGCGGAGTCCTATCCCCCAGCGTTTTTTTTACTTCTGGTGGGCGCTACAGGCCCACGAGTGCCTACAAAACGAGGTAACTCCCAAGACGTACTACCCTCGAGTAGTGCACGACTGGCCAAATGACGCAATCGTCTTTCGCGCTATTACTCACGACTCATTTGAGTGCTTCATCTGCGCGGTTCGCTCGAAGTTGTGTTCAACACGGCTATCGGATAGAACAGTGTGGTATTTACCGCAAATGGTTTCCACTGCTAGGATTTTACGGACGATTGAGGATCAGTAAATACTCGATAGACTATCGATCGTCGGACACAGTTGAGTACAACAGCTTCATGTTGATCACGATAGTTTTTTGGTCGCATTTGCGAAATTCGCAGAGGGTGTCTTGAGCAGCAATATTCTTGACTGATTCGTTTCAGCAGCATTAGCTGAGTCAGTGTTTCACATACTTGTCATGGCTAGCATTGCCCCCACGCCAAGTAGATTCATATTTCTTCATTCGAAGTCTTGGTCATCGTTCCAGCAACCATCGATCTGAGCTGACCCATTCAGGACTCTCGGACGCACATTTCACTATTTATATTGCCTCTCGATCAACACTTCTCGGCTGGATGAACGCAGTGTCGACATCGACTGAACTGGTCGAGAACGTCCAAAGCTGGTTTGTTCAAAACTTCCTCGATGATGAGACCCAACTCTTTGGCGGGCCGAATGAAGTGCTCAAGAACCTGCATTCCAGCCAACAAATATGTGAAGGACGACCATCATTGATTACTCGGTCATCAACAGTGAAGCCAAACCGTGCTTGTCCCGAAATATTTACAGACGTGAACGCGTCGTGCACTTGCTTGAACGGGATTAATGATAGCGATGAAATTTGGGCGTTCCGAATACGACTGAAAAGTAACGAAAGCAGTGTAACTTCGTACCCAGCGACGCAAGCAGCGACGGATATTCTGGAAGTTAACGCTATCCAAACACTTTACGTGCCTCCCACGCTGAAAACGTTGTAAGTTACTCGATAGTAATATTTGACTTGTGTTGGACTAATATTGTGAAACGACAGAAGTATTACAGGAACCACCTTGTCAGGAAGACCCCTTGTTATCAGTTTTGTACCCGAGTATCGACACCAAGCTGACGACAAGCTTCCCATCGCTCGCTCTCTCGAATCAACATCGACTTTATCTGCGATGTAAGTTCAAAATAATTATCTTGCAAGACGCTATATTTTACTTTTTCGTTTTGCCAGTGAGTTGATAGGCATCGATCTGTTCACAACAGCTACAAGTGTTTCCAGTTTTATGCCATCTTCAACGACCAGTGTGTACGTACTGTACAACTACGCCACCAATTTTTTTACCTGACCTATGTTGATTATTTGTTGGTTGCACTCGTAGAACTCTTCGAAATTGTAACATCACCTCATTTGGTTTCGAGTTTACATTAGGTCTGAACAATCTCCGACAGTTGTAAGTTTTGTCACTTGGGTACGCGTTACTGTCGAATCTGACGACACGTTTTGCTGGACAATTTTGACATAGGGATCTATCTTCCAACAACATGATCTCAGCGTATGCAGGAACGGGAAACCAACTTATCGCGGATCGATGCTCTTTGACACTGTGTGCACTGGAAGAATAGTGCGTGATCTCTTGATATCTTGTGGTTTGGAATCGACACTAACCGTGAACTTGAAACAGTAATCTATCCTACAACAAGCTCGCTGAGTTTCCAATAACGCCATTGAGCGTGAAAACGCTGAGGAAATTGTACGGCTAGACCCGGTCGGTCGCTATTGTTTCACATCATAGCACGAAATTTGTCTGATTAACCGTCGGTTTTGCATGCATAACAGCTATGTTCAGGGAAACAATATCGAGGATTTCTCCGTGAACGACACTACGTTCGAACAGATCGATAAATTGGAAGATTTCAAGGCGGATTTAGCCAGCAATTCTGCGCAGTGCAACTTAGGGCAATGGAAAACTGCTCATGACGCAAGATTTTGCGTTCCAAACAACAATTCAGGTTCGTATTACTAGGAGTATAGATAACCTCCCGATCTTCCTATAACTTACTGACCTTGTCTTCCAGATGAATCGTCTAGTACCACAAATCCGCTTATCTTCGTATTATTTGCTGCGATCGCAGTCTTGGTGTTGGTGGTGGGTGTGGGAACGTGGCAATGGTTTTCCCACAGGAAGGATCGTTCGTCTGAAGGTTGTTCGCGTGCTCTCAGCCACGACCACTTTTATTCGACTTTCAATGGGGATTTTGAAGCGCATGAAACGATACGCGAGCGTTTGGTCACCGATCCGATAATCGTCACGAGCAGGCTGAACTACAAAGAGGTGAAACTCAGGCGGTGTATTAGCCGAGGTGGCTTTGGTTTGGTGTTTACGGGTACCTATCATGGACGACCTGTAGCTGTAAAAAAGATCGGTGCGAATCTTGACGTTGACATAGCCCAGATCGAGCAGTTCATCAGAGAGATCACACTCATGGCCATACTACGACATCCACGGATTGTGGAGTTCATTGGTGTCGCGTGGGAAACGCTAGCGGACTTATCCGCCGTCACCGAATTGATGGAGCGAGGTGATCTGAGCACCGTGCTGCACAATTACCTGGAAGGTGGGCTCCAGTTGTCGTGGTACGATCACAAGACAATGATTGCTCTGCATATCGCCGAAGCGTTGGCCTACCTGCATTCGTTGAGTCCAAAGGTGATCCACCGGGACCTGAAATCCATGAATGTGCTGTTGAACGAGGAGATGGAAGCAAAGCTAAGCGACTTTGGCATCTCACGCGAACGCCACGACATTGAGACACATATGACTACCAACATGGGCACTTCGTTTTGGATCGCACCGGAGGTGCTGAGTGGCCAAGACTACGACGAGAAGGCCGACGTATTTTCGTTCGGTGTGGTGCTGTCCGAGTTGGATACGGACGATTATCCGTACTGGAATGCAGCCAACCCACCCGAAAGCAAGCTGAAAGAGGGCGAGATCCTACAGCTTGTGGCCGCCGGTCAATTGCGCCCGTCGTTCTCCACTACTTGCCCTGCTTGCATCTTTGAAGTGGGCGATCGCTGTCTACAAGTGAGACCTGAGGACCGTCCCAGCGCTGCGGAACTGGTGGAGCTTTTCCAAGAGCTGCTTCTGGGGTTGTCCTCCAGCTCGTCGGACTCGAGCGAATCCCTGAGCATGTTCAGTTTGTAATGGCAAAGTACCCGGGATAAGGGGGTAACGTCTCGACTATAATAATAGTGTCGTTTGATGTGCAACACACATGGTCTCCAGTCTTTTGTAGAAGTTTCACTTGACGAACCAAGGGGCTTGTTAAGTGGCCGCTGCGTGTTCATGCAGCGAACTTGACCCGTAGCACCAAAATGATGAAATAATGCTTGGCCCCTGTCTGCCGAAACCGGTTGTCATTGGATTTCTGCCGCTGCTGTTCAGCTATTATAATACACGAATGCGATGCGAGTTCCACATAGACAAGTCATGCAGCAGCAATTGCATGTTGACCGCGACGTGATACCGTGGGTGTGCATTTCTGTTTTGTGGTGAACTTTAGGCAACGGTGACCCGATCCGCACATCTGAACGAAGCGCGACCGGAGGGTGCAGCGCAACTAACTTTTTTACTGACCACATCCGTCCTGTATACAGTACATGTATAGCCAACAGCCATGCCATCAGATTACAAAAAAGCCACTGTCCTTATGATACACCCTCTGCTCCAGCGTCACTCACACTTCGGCGTGCTGCTGCACAGGTGGAAAGTGTCGACGCTCGAGTGCGACTGGATAACTGCACTTCACTATGCGCTGGATCGCGACGTCTGCCCTGTTGACGGTCGTGTGCGCGCAGTCCAGCAGCTCCACCGCAGAGATCGATGACCAGGTGAAGGCGTGGCTGGAGAACTACATGGAGGACGGAGAGACGCGGCTATTCCCGAACGACATCAAGAGCGTGTGGGGCAGCACCATCGGCAGCAGCCTCACGGCCAATTGGAAGGCGCTGCCCGTGGTGTGCGACGGCCAGCCATCGGTGCAGACCAAGTCCAGCACCCTCACGCCCAATGGCGCCTGTCCAACCGTCTACACCAACGTGGGCGTGAGCTGCACGTGTCTCGAAGGCTACAGCAACTCGACAGAGTGGGAATTCTACATTCAGCCGAGATCGCAGCTCACGGATCAGCCCTTGACGCTGGAATTCGGGGCTACACTTGGTCTCACGTCGCTAGTGACGATTGTGGCTCCGGACGACTTGACTTCGATCAAAATTGTCGGAGTGGGGGAAGACCCCGTGACGCTCAATGTCACGGCCGAAGCGACGGGCTGGGAGAACTACGATACGTCCAACCCGTCACTCATCGAAGTGGGGACGACGTCTAAGTTGGAGAAAATGTGAGTAGATCATTGGGTTGGTGACAAATGCTATGCTAATGTTGGGATATTCTACTGTAGAACGCTGGAGAACGTGGATCTGTACTCGGCTCTGGATGCTTCGACCGACTTCATTCCACTTGCAATTGAGAATTTGTAAGTCGGTTGATGTAATGAGTTGAAATGTTGAACTAACTTGTACGTTCTGAATGCAGGACTCTACGATACACAAACATTAGTCAAGTGACCGCCACCTTCTTGCAAGGGTTTGCTAGCTTGGAGTATTTGGATCTGTCACACAACAAACTCTTCGGCACGTACTCCCGTATTTCGTCGCAAATGTGCACGGCGAACCCGTGTCCGCTCAAGTCGATCAACGTGAGCAACAACGCGTTGACGCAGATCCCGTACCGCATGTTCTACTTGAACCAACTAAACAGCCTCTACCTGGAGAATAATGCCATCGAGAACTGGACCGTCTCGAGTGAATTGTACGAGAACATCGCCGGGCTCACGAATTTCAACATGGACCCACCAAGTGATACGTATGGCTGTGATAACGGCACATGGATGACTGCGCATGGCATCGAGTTCTGCGTGCTGAACACTACTACTGCGTCCACGTCGTCGGATTCTTCGTCCAGCAGCAATAGCTACCTCATCTACATCATTGTGGCTGCTTGCATTGTGGTGTGCGTCTTGATCTTCGTTTTCATCCGACAGCGCCGTGCACACAACCGCCGCAAGGATCGTGATGAATCGGTATTTGATCACACGCTGTCGTTTGACTCGCACTTCACGGCCAATACCAACATTATCAACGACCCGCTTATTATTGCCCACCGCATTCCGTTCAAAGACGTGAAGGTGGCCAACTGCATCAACAAGGGAGGTTTTGGACTTGTGTACAGTGGCGTCTACAACCGCCGTCGTGTGGCCATCAAACGTATTAGAACGGACCTTTGTCAAGACATGAAGCATGTGGAGGCATTCATGAAGGAGATCTGCCTAATCTCAACGCTTGACCACCCGCGAATTGTCGAATTCATCGGAGTGGCTTGGGACACTTTACGCAACCTCAGTGCTGTGACCGAGTACATGGAACGTGGTGACCTGCGTGAGGTGCTGCATAGCTTCCAGTTGCGCAATACTCCGCTGACATGGGAGGCGCACAAACTTCGCATCACGCAGCACATTGCTGAGGCTTTGACGTACTTGCACTCGCTGGACCCAAAATTGATCCACCGTGATCTTAAGTCGAAGAATGTTTTGCTGAACACTGAAATGGAAGCCAAACTGAGCGACTTCGGTGTATCCCGTGAACGGCATGATATGGAGACTCACATGACGGCTGGTATCGGAACGTCTTTCTGGATTGCTCCCGAGGTGCTGCTGGGGAAGGACTATGACGAGCGTGCCGACATTTTTTCACTTGGTGTTGTCATTTCTGAAATCGATACGGAGGACTACCCCTACTGGAACGCAAAGAACCCACCACAAGGAGGTAAAGTGGAGGAGACAGCCATTCTTCGCATGGTGGCTGCTGGCGAACTTATCCCGGATTTCACAGAGGGTTGTCCGAAGTCGGTGCTGGAGTTGGCGAAGGCTTGTCTGGCGCTGAACCCAGATGACCGCCCATCAGCTACGGAGGTGGTGTATGCAATTCAACAGATCATGAGTCGATCATCGGTGAGCTACGGTGGAGTGAGCATGGACTCTTCGTCCTCGCAATCATCGCGTCAGACTAGTTAGTAGAGTTTTGGGGAGAACAGCTATCGCGTAAGGTATAATGTCAATAGTGTCTGAGAGTACATCAACAAGGCTACCTGATTTCGTGTTGAACCGCGTATGTTACTACTACGGTAGTATCACGTTTTCTAGCTGCCCCAAAAGCCGACACTCGCGTCCACTTACAGGATCGAGTCTATCCAAATTTGCCGTCGAAGCCGACAAAACCTGTGATCTTGAAAATGGGGAAGAACGACTTCTTGTGGAGGTTCGAACACCAATTCCAAGCACTCGTGAGACGTCCATCAATACATGACCCTGCCTCAAAGAAATTGTCAGCTCCGCTACCATCGAAGGCCTCGCGGAAGAAGTCGGCCAGAATGGTACGCTTGAGCTTGCGAGCCCCACCGAACGTGGTGTTCACATAACCTTGGATAGCTTTAGACGACTCGCACATCGACTCGATACTATCGATTGCCTTGACGATGGGGCGCAGAATGTGCCCCACCTGCGTGTACTTGTCGATGAACATAAGCGCGTTGGGGACATTCTTGTCACCAAGATGAATGACGCTAGAGCCCACCCACGAATCTAAATTGCGCTGTGTCGAGTGTAAGATGACGTGCATCGCGCGGGACACTCGAGGTGCAGGCTGAATGCGGTGCAGACCCTGACCGGTATCCGTTAGCTCATATCGTGTACCATCGGCAAGCAGATCCTCGTCCGTCAGACACCACAGGCGGAACATATCATGTGCGATTTCACGCCAAAGTGTCAGCGATTGAACCACATAGTTGTATTGGCGACTATGGGAATGAGATAACCGAGCGCCATCGTTTCCGCTAATGATGGCTAGCGAGCAGTCTTCCTGCTCGTCGTCTGGGTTAAAATGCGTGGTCAGGAGCTTAATCATGCGATCAATCGGGTCTCGCTCAAAGTACAGGTGGTAGTTGTTATCTGCGATGGAGTACAAGCACTGCTGAAGAGAATCGCGAGTGAGGCGTCGACTCTCGTACTTGTCGCTCAACGCGCGAATAGCCTGCTCCTTCAGCTTGATCTGGCGCTGGATCTGGGAACGAGACTTACCCTCAGGAGCAACGACCATCGTGGCAGTCTCAATTCGTGAGTCACGCAACATGTCCAAAGCACCACCAGCCTCCAGTACGTCATGTACAGTGCGGATCCTCTGGAGACACGAGAATCCTAGCAACTCCTGAAGTTCCGGACTCACTGCATCTTGAAGCAAGTACATTAGCTTGCCGTACTCACCGCGCATTTTCTCCGGGTTCATGATCTTGTATCGTCTACCAAGCTCGAATATCTCCTGGAAGAACTCGGCGCTTTCAGCGAAGTTCTTCTCATCCAGTACCTCTTGTCCTGCCTTGTAATCCGATGCAACCGCTAAAGCCGACAAAAAACCGCATACATCTTGCAGCTGAGCCCGCACGCGCTTGGCAGCTGGCAGAAACTTGGGCGTGTCCAGTTTGTCCGTATAGCTGCTCACGCACAACGCTGCCTCCAGTGCGCGCAGCAGCTTGCGTTCCTCGTACGTAAGCCGCACGGGAATGTACTTGGCTCGCTCCAGCATCTCCGCAGCAGCTTCCGCGCTTGCAGCACTGGCGTTTCCGTTGGCGAGTCTTGGCGGGCCTAGCGACGGCGGGTAACCTATCAGATAATGACCCATCAAGTTACAAATGTTACGGCGTGGAGCAGGTTCATCGGAGTCAGAATCATCTGAAGCAGAGTTGCGGTCGACAGCTCCATGCATACCGCGATCGAGGTCTTCTTCCTCGCTGCTGCTCGTGTCTCCGTCCAGCTCGTCTTCGTCGCTCTACAACAACACAGTCCATCAACATCATCCACGTTCTCAGCTCCAGCCCCAAGATCCTTCGCAATAGCCCTACATCGTAGTCCACCGCCTCTCTCGTCGGCATATCCACATCCACAGCTGCAGTCTCCTCTGGGGACGGAACAGCTTTCACCGCCGGGAAGCGCGGCTGGAACGTGTGCTTCCGTCGGTTGCCCTTGCGGTGCTGCCCACCGCAGCACAACTCGCAGAAATAGTCATGGCACTGCTCGCAGAAGAGCTCGGCCTCGTGCGCCTGGCACTCCACGCACAGGAACTCGTTGCGTCGCGTCTGTTCCAGTTGCGCCGCGTCCTCGTCGCCCGCGTCCTTCGCGTCTTTAGCCGCCACCGCTGTAACCTGTTCGAACAGCGCGCGACACTCCTCTGGCAGCTGCTCGTCGTCCTCCAGATCGTCGTCCAGCAGCGCCGACAGCGTGCGCATGCGGCTGATGCGCGCGAGGCGCTCGCCAGCTTCGGGGCTTGAGGCCATTCCTGCCAATGACAAACTGAGCCAAACCCGTCAGTAACGGATATTGGTGTGGCGCACGTAAGCGAGCGATACAAAAGGCAAGTGACAGTTCGCGTCGCTTCGTGCGCACTGTTGGGACAGTATGAGTGCTGAAGGGCAGGCTACGTTGTCGGATCTAAAGGAAGGTAGGCGAAAGGACAAATGTTAGATGGAGTGGATATTACTGATGAAGTGGGGTATGGTGTAGTTTTGAAGGAGACGCTGGCGGCAAGGGGGTCGCTGGACCAGATCAAAGCGCGGATCCGAGCCGAGATCTTTGCGGCGTTGGACGATCACGTGGGGAATTGGCCGCATTTGCTGGAAGTGATAATACGTGGCGCTGATAAGGACGTTGGGGTTGTGCAGGATGTGCCGAAGCCGAAGCTGTCGAACGAGAATTTGATCATCAATGAACTCATCCGCGAGTACTTCGAGTACAACGGATATCGACATGCACTGTCAGTTTTTCTCCCAGGTTGGATACTTTAGTTGATTGGAATGCTTTAAAAGGAATGAAGTTGATATGATCTGCGTGTTGGAATCGCACTTTAGAATCCGGACAGCCAGCCGAGAAGCCATTCGACCGCCAATTCCTGTCCAGCGAGCTGAACGGTGAGAGAAACCCAATGTCCAAGACATTGCAATGCCTAACGACTTGCGACTTGTGCTGTTTGCTGATTAGTGGTAGAGGACCCACGCTTCACCCATGTGCCATTGCTCTACAGCATCGTCGCGAGCTTACAACAAAGTCGAGGTACGATAAATCTAATTATTCCACCGCCAATAACATTCGTCACTGAGAGTCATCACGACTCGTGCCGTCGTAGAAATGGAACACCAACGCGAACGCGATTTTGACGTTGAACACCAGTTTAGCCAATTTGCTCCGATGGCAATTCACGAAAATCATGAGGTACGACTACGTTTGTCGAGAATACAGCTTGCATCTGTGCTGACTTTCGGGTATTTTCTTCTCTTCACAGGAACGCAGTTTTGAAGAGGACCCCTCAGACCAAGTCATAGTCGGTGAGATCCTAGTCAAAGGGATGTCCTCACGGCAAGTGAACTAACGAAACTCCTATCTGTAGACGGAATCAAGGAGCCCTCGCCCGTGATGATCAAGAAATAACACTTGTGATAATTACCGCAGTTGCAACAGATAAAGCCAAAGTGTATGTTGCAGTTGTTGCACGACTTTGTCCACCTGTCAAACATCGTACTCTCCATGAAAGGTTTTCAAAAATCGATGGCGCCACGCACTCCGAAGCTCACAGTCCATTCGTCTGCGCATCAAGCGGCATGATCTCTGCGCTTGCATGGGTGCCGAAAGGTGCGTCGCGCCGCATCCCGGAGAAGCTCAAGCTGACCGACGACGAGGTGAAGATGCTGCGAGAGGCGGCCACCGAGGAGGAGGCGGAGGAGCAGAGCGCCATGGAAGAGGCCATGACGGAGGAGGAGGAGGAGGAGGCTGAGCAGACCCAGAGCGAGAATGACAGCAACGGCTTGCCTTCCTCCTTCAAGATGGACGAGTACGACGAGCTGAGCAGACCCAGAGCGAGAAGGACAGCAACGGCTTGCCTTCCTCCTTCAAGATGGACGAGTACGACGAGGAGGACGACGACGCAGCCATCAACAATTACCTGGGCGGAGGCGCTGGCGCCATCGAAGAAGAAGAAGAAGAAGAGGAGGAGGACGGGATGGAGGACCAACCCGATGAGGAAGGCAACGTGGCCATGGAGGACGAGGACGAGGACGAAGAGGACGACGAGCTGGACAAGGAGGACGTGGAGATCCGCCCCACGGACAGCGTCGTCCTCGTGGCCAACACGGAGGAGGACTTCAGCAATCTCGAGGTGCAGGTCTACGACGACGAGAACAGCGCGCTCTACGTGCACCACGAGATCAACCTGCCGGCCTTCCCCCTATGTATGTCTTGGATGGACTGTGCTCCTGTGCCATTGGACCCGACGACGGGACCCGTGGACGGCAGCTTCGTGGCGGTGGGAACGTTTAAACCGGGCATTGAAATTTGGGACCTCAACGTGATGGACGTGCTCGAGCCCTCGGCGACTCTGGGTGGTGAACAGGACGAAGATCTGCGCGATGTGGCGATGCCGAAGATCTCGAAGCGACGGAAGAACCGCAAGACGGCGCTGAAGCCGGGCAGTCACCAGGACGCAGTCATGTCCCTCGACTGGAACAGCAGCCACCGTAACATGCTGGCCAGCGGGTCAGCTGACTCGACGGTGAAGGTGTGGGATATCACGACACAGAAGTGCTTGTACACGATGGCGCATCACAGCAACAAGGTGCAGAGTGTTCGTTGGAACCCCGCGGAGACCACGGTGCTTGCCAGTGCGTCGTTTGACCGGACAATTGTGGTGCTGGATGGACGGCAGCCTGATGCTTTTTCCAAATTTCAGTTGAGTGCCGAGGTGGAGAGCATCTCATGGGCACCGCACAACCCGAGCACGATCGTGGCGTCGTCAGAGGACGGTGTTGTTGTCGGATTTGATGTGCGAATGAATGGATCAGCCCCGTTGTTCCGCTTTGATGCCCACGCTGGTGCAGTGTCGGCTATCTCTTTCTCAGCTCAGGTGCCTGGTCTACTTGCTACAGCTGGTGTTGACAAGACTGTCAAGCTTTGGGACCTCAAGGACAACGCACCTGTGTGCGTCACCTCAAAGGAGATGAATGTGGTACGCATATTGTTTGCTACACTCTGTGTGACGACGATACACTGACGTTTTTGTTTAATATGCAGGGTGAGTTGTTCACATTGGCCTTCTACCAGGACTCGCCATTCATGCTTGGCGTCGGAGGCTCCAAGGGTGTGCTGGCGCTTTGGGACACCTCTGAAAACGAAGGTGTTGAGCGCCGATTTGGCTCTCGCGTGCAAGGAGTTGCCACAGCTACGTCTAGCGATATTTCAGCATCTTTCCGGTCGCCGTACCAGCTTGGAGAAGAGCTGGCACTGGAGGAAGAGCGTGAAAAACAACAGCAGGGTAAGAAGAAAACAGGAAAGGGCAAGAAGGGCAAGAAAAACTAGATAACGATACACGATGCTTTTCAACTACAGTACCATGCACAACTGTTTGTATTTCTACCTAATGATTCCAAAACTGCAATTCACAGAAAAGCTTGCTGTAGGAAAGCCAAACCGAACTTCATGGAGCTGGCTGAAATTCGATCACAAGGTTATCGCGCCCTTGTCACTGTCGTCGATTCATGCAAATTCTACAGCTTCAAGCAAATGCTTCCAAGTATTTGGCAGAGCGATACTCTTCGCCATAGTAGCATCGACACGATTAGCTTTGTCCTGGTCTCAAGGTACTAACCTTTTTTTCTCGAAGTCAATGCAGCGGATTCTACAGCTTCAAGCAAATGCTTCGAAGTATTTGGCAGCGATACTCTTCGCCATAGTAGCATCGACACGATTAGCCTCGTCCTGGTCTCAAGGTACTAACCTTTTTTTCTCGAAGTCAATGCAGCGCAGAACTTAGTTTGGGGCGACATCACGCTTTCCACAATCTGACATAACGGTCGCTGCCGTACGTGGCAATGATGTTTCGGTGTGGGTGGTGGGTGACGCCAAACGCGTCAGCGTTGCAGATTTGCATCGACATCTCAAGCTCGCCAGTTGCTACGGTAAAACTCGCGATGAAACCCTTGTCAGTCACGCCATAGAGCCACTTTCCGCGCATCGATAGCGAGCACGCAACAAAATTACCAATCTTCTTGTCGTTTAAAGGATCCCCCTTGTAGGTTTGTAGAACTTCACCTCCCATTGACACACGATGCATGTCGCTGGTGCGCGTACAAATAATAATGTCCTCTCCGGTTCCAGAAGCGGCCGGTGCCAACAACGCACTCACAATATCCACTTCAGCGGTATAAGATTCACTAGGCGGTTGCACAGTCTGAAGGCATTCTGTCGTCTTCGTGTTCCAGATCTTCAGCGTGCCATCGCTAGATGTCGATATGACCTTGCTGCCGTCCGAAGAAAAGTAGGCCGTATTGACATAACTTTGGTGCCCCCGAAATTCTTTCAGTGTCTGTCCAGATTTGAGACCATGGATGCGAACAAGATGATCAAAGGAAGCCGTTAAGAGCTGTGTGCCGTCCCGTGAAAACGTGATACTCTGGATACCCTGACTGTGGGCATTGTCAAAGCGACGCAGACACATTCCGGTGGAAACCTTCCAAACCTTGACTTTGCCGTCTTCGCTTCCAGTTGCCAACAGCTCTCCGTCCCGACTGAAGGTTTCGGCCGTCACACTCACATCGTGCATCATGAATTCATCCTAAGAAGAGAGTGAGTAGTTGATAGAGCGAAAGATACACAGTTCCCCGTACCTTTGCTTGGTACTCCAAGTCCTTCCGCAATTTGCACTTTTCAAAGTCCCAAACCTCCACAAATCCATCCTTTGCCCCAGTCACGAGCATCCGTCCATCGAGACTAAACTGCGCACATTGCGGCATCGACGTCTTGCTAAACTTGATCTTGCCAGCAGGTTTGCGCACCAGTTTCTCCGTCCGATCAACCACATTCTCCTTCACTCCACCCTGGAACAGATCAAAATCTTCTCCTGGTGCTACCAGACCCTAGACAATAAAACTACCATCAATACCTCGCTTGATCACCGACAACCGCCAAAACTCACCTGCAATTGCTGCCATTTGAGAGCCTGACCTAGCAGCACCAGCAGTCTTGAAGGTTCCACCGTCGACACCTCCTTCTGGAAAAGCTGAGCCACCTCATCCCGTCGCTTCTGCTTGCCACTGCCTGCGTAGGCCTCTGCAGGGTCAAAAATGGCACGTTGCGTTTGCTTCTGGAGCTTCGAGTAGCGTTCCGGCTGTGTCTGTTTCATTCTGGCAAAGACTGGCGTGTTGCACAGCAGCTGCGTGGCCACGTCGTTCTCCTGCGCCTCCATCATATCCAGTGCCATCAGCTCATAGAGATCCATCATGACGGCGGCGCTGCACTCGAGCGTCTTCGTCTGCTGCAGAACGCGGTCCCAGTGACCGTGCGAGATGTCGCTCGCGAGCGACTCCACCGACTCCACAGCGTTGAGACTCACTTGCGACTCTTCTTGTAACGCGCGCATGGCACTGAACAGACGATTCTCGCGCAGGAACTGAAGGATCAAGCGGATGGCGTCGCTCGAGTCCACCTCCAGCTCGCGCGAAATTGCGCCGTCATTAGATGTGGCGTCCATTTACTACTATTAATACGTAGTGTACAGTGTTGACAGTCAAAGTAGTCAAACCCTCCAACTTGGACTAAAGACTATAATATAGTCTTTATAAGAGTTTGATCTATTTAGCGCTTGGCTAGGCAAGCATCGCCATGGACTTCCAGAACCGCGTGGGGTCCAAGCCCGGCTCGGGGGGCGTGGCGTCGGACTCGCAGAGCAATGTGGACCGTCGTGAGCGTCTGCGCAAGTTGGCGCTGGAGACGGTGGACCTGGCGAAGGACCCGTACTTCATGAAGAACCATTTGGGCACATATGAGTGCAAATTGTGCCTCACTCTGCACAACAACGAGGGGAATTATCTCGCGCACACGCAAGGCAAGCGACACCAGACCAATTTGGCCCGTCGAGCCGCGAAAGAGGCGGCAGATGCAGCACATTCCACGGCTGCGGCCAACCTCCAAGCGGCCCAAGCGGCAGCGGCGGCGGCGGCTTCGAGACCACGAGCGCTCAAGATCGGACTGCCCGGCTACAAGGTGACGAAGCAACGGGACCCCGACACGGGGGCGCGCATCTTGCTGTTCCAAGTGGCGTATCCTGAGATTGCAGACAAGTTGCAGCCTCGACATCGATTCATGTCGGCTTTCGAGCAAAAGGTGGAAGCTCCCGACAAGCGGTGGCAGTATCTGCTGTTCGCGTGCGAGCCGTACGAGACGGTGGCGTTCAAGATCCCCAATGATGACGTGGACAAGAGTGAAGGCAAGTTCTTTAGCAATTGGGATAAGGAAGGCAAGACGTTCACGTTGCAGTTGACGTTTGCAGTTGATGTGCAGAAGCAACAACCTGCACCACCACCACCACGTCCGCAGTTGAGATATCTCTAGGGAAGAGGATAAGTTGGCAACGGTGTTGCATTTGATTCGGGTGAATTTAATGGGTTACGTTTTGATCCTGTTGATCGGTCACCTCGTTCAAATACATGGCGAACTCGAGTAGAAACCCTTTGCGGAGATCCGACTTCGACAAGTCCACGGTAGAATTATAACTCGTGGAAACGCACGTCGTACGCCTTGCACAGCGATTTCACCTGTTAATTGACCTTCAGCAGGTCGCCATGGGAACAAGTTTCGATGACCGCCACAGAACCGAAACCAAAGAAGTGGAAGTTCCAGGTAGAAAACCAAATGAAAGCCATACTTAAAATTTGACCAGTGGTGTATTACTCCACCTTCAATGGTACACGCATTCCAGACAAAATTGGTCTAGGCTATCAAGCCACAAGTAACTCTTGCAAAAATGCCTTCTTGTCGGGAGACTCACGAAAGAGCGATCTAAGCATAGAGAATCGAATTCATATGAGCTAGAAGACCCTAGGTGATACAGCAAACATCCGAGGAAGTAAACATGCATTTCACATACCTTACTAGCACGGCGATCTCTTTCGGTGAGAATGCATCTAGGCTGCCGTTGCTGAATTTGTCGCGAACTGTTGCGAGCGGGTCCATCTGTGATGAACGTAGAGGAATCATTAGACATTCCCATTTCGTTAACTTCTGGAACACGATGATATCCGCATACCAAAATTGCAGTCAATTTGGATAATCTCGTCATGCTTGGAACATATTTTGCAGCTTGGACAGGTGAGACAAACAGCGTTTCAGACTACAAAGATACGAGCAAACATCATTCAGATTAGTTCCATCATTTCTTGCTTCGTTAGGTGTCTTCTCACCTCTACAAGTAGCAACATGAGGTGATGGAGGTGTGCTCCAGTGTTCTCCGAAATTTTCTATTAAAATGGCAACAACGTTAGCGAGAATTCAAGATCACTTGAAAAGGCATATGCACACGTACCGTCTGAGTCAACACGCCATCTACGAAATTTGTCACTAGAGGCTCAAGCATCCGCGACATTACCTTGTTGTACACTGCCACTGGCAACCCTTCTTGCCACGATGAATTTATTATGGTCAACTTGTAGAGAGCACCTTTCAGGAAGGTCTCCACACGATCCATATTGGATGCCGATTCAAGAGCTCCAAGGGACTATCAAGAGAGCACAACGCTGATTATTTACACTTTCAGTGCATGCAAGTCGATTAGCTGAAAAGCGTACCGGTAGAACTTTCATTCCGGATACAACCTCATCCATTTGGCCAGCAATATACGAAGTCAAGGCCCGTTCACCAGCGTTCCGAAACGAAGGGACCATGTCAACCATTGTAGCAGTTTGATTTAGAGGTGCAGGGAGTCTGCAACAAAATAGCAACGGGTAAGTATGAATCATGGACGGTAATCATTGACAGTATCACGTACCGGTGCTTGTATAGATGTCCAATAACCATCATGTGGTAAGTGATGTAGAGGCAATCGTTGTGATAGAGCATGCAGGTCCGAGAGTCATTGGCAATATCGTTGTCGTATAACGTCGGCACGATCGTTCGGAACAGAACAAATAGATCTCGAGCTGTCTGGAACAGTAAAATCGCACTTGACGCACCGGAAGTGCATGCCTCAACGAGAGTGTGGTGCACCAGTTCCACCACCTCATGTGCGCAAACTGTGACGCGGTAATCGGGAACCTGAAAACAGCTACTTTCAAGATCATCGGCACTTGAGCTGATGCTTATCCCGTCTTTTTCTTTTTTACCAGACCCGATAGATGTGTTGAGACTGCATTTCTCGTTGGCACCCGTAATCTTCACAGAATCGTGGTACCTCTTCCGCATTAAGGCACGCCCATTGCTTAAAATGACTTGCCTGCGTTTCTTTGAGTGCAATCTACGATTAAGGCGTGTGTCAGCATCAATAAAATCCGACAGTAAAAGGATCGATACGTACTGGTTGAGTTGATCAACAAATCCTCGTAGTTGGCTGTTGCTGCATGCCGAAAAGCCAATCCCTACTAGCGTGTTCTCCAAATGTGTAACCTAACAGTTCATGCATCACACAGTAAGCATCAGATAACAAACCCATACAACAGTATTCCGCCCTTACTGCAGCCATCAAATCTTCTCGATACGCGTCTAGAGCGGTAGTATCCTGCGGAATGCTATCCTGCAGCAGATTCATGAGCTGAGCCTCTAGGTTACCCGGAATCTTCCACATGAAGTCCCCAAGCTGATTCATTAACTCAGCATTGCCCACAAACAACTCTGCATGCACGAACTGGAGCACGTTTACAACATTGGCACATTTACTCCGCACCTCCACCGTACTCTCAGTTGATGCAACTTCGCCCTTTACGTTTTGCGTCACGATTTTCAGCGTCGAGCCTGTGTCGTCACGACGCTGTTGCACTGTTCCTCGCGGCATTGACAACATCGGCTTAATGAGGTGCTGCGAAATAGCTTTTGCAATATCTTTAAGCTTCGACGTCAGGATGTCCAACACCTCACACGCCTTCCAGAAGTCACTCCGTCGCTCCTCCAAGGACAAATTCGTCTCAAACTCATTCTCCGTAAAACCTGCTGTCACCTTCAATGTGTTGTCTTTCCACACCGCAGTGCATGCAAAGTACCTCGTGAGCTGGCTCAACAGTCGGTTCTTCTTGCTCAGTAGCTGCAGCTTCACCACTCGAATAATGCTCTTATCGTCCCCATTGTCTTCTCTCTTCTCAGCATCAGCTAATTCCTTGATCAATCTCTCCACTTGTGCAACACCTTCCGCCGCTGCAACAAAGCGTTGGTGGTCAACAGCTTCGTCCACGTCGCCCAGGAGCCTGTCAATCTCTGTGAGCTGCTCAATGAGCGTCAACATGGTCTTGGATTGCTGCACCTGCTTCTTGAGCTTCTCTCGCTGCGTCACGGACAGCAAAAGCTTGGCTTCGGGGCCCATTTCGCCGCTCTCGTCCAGCTGCAGGCGGTCCACGGCGTCCAGCAGCGCCACGTTCAGCCGTCGCATCTTCTCCTGCAGGTCGGAGGCGTCGGCGTCGTCGCCGGCCATGGGGAACGAGTGCGCTGCACCCCATTTGGCCGCGATCTTGACGGCCTCGTCGATGGAGATGGCGGAGGACGAAGAGTAGAACGAGCGCAAAGCTTCCACCACTTCGCCCCGCACTTGGGCAATCTGTCCGTGCGTCTCTTCGAGTTTCCTAAGACGGAAGAGTTAGTTGATCGTGAGAGAGGGAACTGTGAGCACGACGTACCTAGTCAAGGTGTCCAGCGATGCCATCTCTTAGTGACGAAGTAATTAACTTTTTAGATGAGTGCAAATTTTAGGATAAGGTAAGATGTGATTTTCGCAAAGTTTAGGACAACTTTCCAAACAAGTTAATGAGGAATAATTAACTTTTTAGATGAGTGCAAATTTTAGGATAAGATAAGATGTGATTTTCGCAAAGTTTAGGACAACTTTCCAAACAAGTTAAAAATTGATTGTAAGTTACAATTTGTAACATTAAGGGGTCTCCTCAGAATTAGGGCTTAAAAATAACATGTCATTTCGACCCCTAATAGCATGATTTTCAGGCGAAACATCAAGTCATTTGGAAATCACCCACCTCCAGAGGTGATTTGGTGAAATTCGCAGTTCGTAAGAACTGTGTTATGCGCTCCGGTATTTGTGACCGAACGACATTTAAAAACATCCATGCCATTGGACAACATTCAAGCCAAATGAATCAAATGCACCACTTGAGTAAAATCATTCCTGGTCGATTGAAAAACAAGTTGCCTAGCGATTTCAATTTAGTTGAAGTGCTTCTATTTTGGATGGACCAAACAGAAGAACTGATAGCAAACGGTTGGTAATTAGAGCATCTCCACCGATTGGACGTAACCAACGTCTAAGGAATGCATAACCAAGAGATATCCTGTAATTTAAAGACAAATTATCAACGGCGTCGTGTTCTATGTAGTATAAGGACGATATCTTACCATAAAAGTTAACTTGCAATCTGTTAAATGTATGTGTAAAATGGTGCGCGCACATTCCCTTGCTCATTCCCACCTTCCGGTTGATCGCCAGTTGGGCTGTCTCCTGATCGGAAGTCCGTGGTCACTTCACGTCAACCGCTACGAGCGCTTTTCTCGAGTCGACCACGATCAATCTGGCAAAATACTCATGGGTGAATAATGGTGTTACCGATGCATTGAACGTGGCGCCGAGCATCTGGTAATCGTTGGTTACGCGAGACTCGCGATCCAGCAATCCCTAGGAGTGCTCGCATGCAAGAAAGACTAGCTGATGGTGCCACCGAGAGCTGACGGCTAAGTTGAACTCTGTCAGATACCTTCATGTCGGTATGTAATACAACGCAGACTCGTTAGCAAGTGAGGCTCTGGAGAGCAAGATGTCGAACGTGGTATCGACCGAAGCGAGATTGTCTAAACTAGCCTAGTTAGACTACATCTGAGACGCCATCTACGAGCTGCAGTCAGACGATCCAGTCCAGCGCACGAGACCTTATCTGTCAACGTGATCCGGTCTCCAACACGACACGCGGGACGAGACACGTCACGTCGCAAGAATGTTTTCGATTTTGTGTGTAGCGAATCCGAACAAAAATTGGTAACGGTAACTACAAGAGGTCAAGCGAAGTTGTAGGAAAAACGCGTCGGATTTGCCGATCAAGTATCAGTAGTGGGTCAGTAGGATGGAAAACAGCGAGAGGAAGTCAATGCCACCCTTACCGAGGTCCCAGGTGGCACAGGGGCAGAGGAACAGACCCCAACGGGCGTAACCCATGACGCACCAGCACCACCAACGGCACAAGATATAGACCCGCTTGAAGTTCAACGCGAACGCCGAAGGCGGTAGCATAGAACGAAGAACCGAGATGGCCCAACCGTGGGGATGAGGTGAAGCTGAGCGATAAAGCAGCACGCGATGCATGAAAAATGTCAGACAAGTTCTTACTGAGCGAGGACGACGTGCTCTTTTACTTTGGCGCGAACTATCGCAGAAGCGACCAACAGACGGGTAACCTGTGTTTACGACTAGTCATACCGACCACGATGATCCAAGAAGTGTTGCAAAACTGTCACGATTCTCTGGGAGGAGGTCACCAAGGCATTGTACGAACCTACGACCAGATGAGGCTGGACTATTATTGGATAGGACTGTATGCCGACGTAGAACGACATGTGTGGTCTTGCCTGGATTGTAGCTCCAGCAAAAGCCATCCGCAACACCGAGAATATACACCTGGAAACGTGCTAGCGGAAAGACTGTTCAATGGACTTCGCCTTACCACTACCAAAGTCTCGGCGTGGAAATACGGCTCTCTTACTGTTCCAATGTGTCTTTACCGGTTTTGTCATGGGGAAGGCTGTGGCGAACACAACATGTATTCTTGTCGGTGTGGTGAAGTGGAATCCGAGAAATTGCAGACAGGAAATGACCGGA
>NBNE01000546.1:0-20588 GCA_002215365.1 Phytophthora megakarya
GCAATTGCAACGTTATCTGCCTGCGGTTAGGTTTATTTAACGTTGCGTGACGCACTTCGAACAGTTTTGAAAAGCAGAGTTCGATATCGTACAAGTACTCTGAAAGACTTAATAGTATAAAAATTAGTGCTAGTACCCTATGTATTTGTTAATGTATAAGTTGTCAGAGTAGTAGTCGCGAAATCTACATAACTCAGGGATAACTATTCATAAATCTAGGTAGAATAACTCCACATACATAACCTTACATTAACCGACCACCACAACGAAATAAAATATGAACTAACGATTACAAAAGACCAGTATTACGACGTGTTCTTCTAGATTGAAATATTGGTCATACTGGACATATATCCGTTCGAAACTACCTTACATTACTTTCAGAATTCGAATGCTGAAATGGCAAATGTACCCACTATTTTGATCTATCAATTTATTTAGTACTTCGAAGAAATGGAATTACGTTGCGATCGTTCGAGCTCCCACGGTGGTCATATTGAAATGCAATAGTAAATGAGTGAACTGTTATGGCTTGGCAGTTTTTCGATGTACGGGGGAATGCTTGAACAAATGCAGCTAGTACCACTTGAAAAGTGTGCACTAGCTCACTATGCCGAGGTTCACTACTTAGAGTACAGTAAGTGCTACCGCAAGCAGTTACCTATTGCAAGTTTTCATGTACGCCCTTGAGGTGTGATCTGGGAAGTAAATCCAAGAAGACAAGTTGAACCACAAGCGTCATCCACAAAATTGATCAGTCCTCGCCATTTATTACAGATTGACATGATCTTTGCTAGAGCTAGTGTGGACAACTATATGTTGAGGTACTATTATGGAATCAGACCACGCCGTGAGTTTTACGTGAAAATTTGAAACGTATTTGAGATTTTAAGTCGCTTTTTATATTAGAAAAGCTTGCGTTTTTGAGAGGAAAATCGTATCACTGATATACTCTGAAAAAATCCAGACCATCGTCACAACAGATTCCGTTGAACAGAAGATAGAGATCTTGGTACTAACTTCATCTCACATCCTATTCAGTTAGCCACCAACAGCATCTCGAAGTGGTTGATGAAAAAGTGAAATATCAGAGAACTCAAAAGACTATTTTATGTGATTCGTCCCCCCAAAATATTTTCTACAGAATAGTCAATTTGCTTGCTGTATCATTGAGCGGATTTAAAGTCCGGAATAGTATATGTGGCCTTCAAGTTAATGTACCATTATGTTTGATGTTTGGTGCAGATGGATCGGGTGAAATAATACGGACGGCGTCATGTTGTGAAATGTTATTGCATGTCTGGTTCATCAATGCAACTGTTTACTTTGTGATTACTCCTTCATCATGGCGCGTCCATTGGTTCTCAACATTGGTCTGTTGGCAATCGGCGACCGATGAGTTTGTCCCCGTAAATGGCAGGCTGTCACATTCCATTTCGCGCTCAAGAGCTCAAGGCCTCTCTTCCTAGAAGAATTTCTACACCTCAGACATGCGTTGTGCATTCTACGTTGCAATCGCAGTCGCGGTCTTAGCCCGTGGCAGTGTCATCACCGCATTCGCGAACACAGACGAAGCGAATCTGTTGTCGAAGGCCACTCCCGACTTTGCGACCGATGCTGTGATCAGCCAGAAGAGATTCCTACGGGTCGCAGACCCAAAGGGTAGTGCGTTAATGCCCGATGACGAAGAACGTGCGCCTAAGATTAAGCTGCTCAGTGATATTGTCGAGAAGCTCGACAAGGCGAAGGAAGCGTCTAAACAAGCTGTACAAAGCGTCCAGAAAGCTCCTAAAAATGCTGTAAAAGGCGTCCAGAAAGCAACGGAATTCACGAAAGACGAATTAGCTGCGGCAGCAGGCCTCCTCAAGCTGAAAAAGACAAAATAGGTGACGAGAGGATCGTGTACAGTGCTTCAGGGAAGAAGTTTAGCACGAACAATGATCGCTTAGCGCTTGTTGGACAAAGAAATCTGAGAAATAGAGTTTCCAGTAGTTTGAGCCAAATTGGACTTTTCAAAACTTATTTTGCTAGCCGAGGTACGAGGATCCCCAGTTGTTCGAGAGACTAATCATCACGTCAAAAACGGTGCTGTTTTAAGAAAAGTGTTCTTCACACCGCCTTGCTTCGTGTATGGAATGCAGGAACACCATTAGTCAAATATTAGTTTTGCATTTGATGCACACGTGTTGTTCATGTTCATTCGAGTTTGAGACCAATAAAATAGTGTGTTTAGAGTGTGCAGCGTTTGAGTGGTTTCAAAGTTCATTACCGAACCAACCGTGATAAGGGTACCGGTGGTTTGCGATGTCGTGCACCAGAGTGCTTGAAGAAACGGCCAACATCTGCGTCGGATGCATATTAATTCGCAATGTGCTTGATCGAGGGTGCTATTGATGAACCTTTTTTCGATTACTTCGACAATGCCAGTATTCGTGAAATTCTCAACAATAGTAAGATCCCAGACGAACCACTGGAGATTGCGACGAATTAGTGGTCGCGATCACGAATATTGATATAAATAAACGCGCTACGTTCCAACACATGAAAGTAGAATGTTTTGCACTACGCACACGTGAGAAGATCCCAGAAAAACTGAAGCCTATTGTGTAGCGTGCGCATTCCCTCTCTCTCTTGGAGTACTCACTTCTGTTCCCAATGTGTAGAACGTGTTGTATCAGCACCAACGCAAATTTTTCGGGTATTGTATCGTCAAAGCACTCACATGTGTGAATAATTACGTGAAAAGGGAGAGTGGCTTCAGAAATTGTCATTAATGGCTCGAGGGAGTTAACAACTACAGATTCTAAAGGTAACGACAATAGGTAGAAAGTGAGGCTCTTATGTGTGTATCATTGAATACGAGCAGCGAAGCATTTAAAGAAATCGAATTAAAGCAAAAAAAAAGATGTGATCCAATAGATTTTTACGAATCTACGGTGCGCAATATCGTAGAGAACAGTTGCGAAGCCTGAAGCCGTACTGCTAACACCTTATGCATCCCTAACAAGCCT
Organism: Phytophthora megakarya; assembly: GCA_002215365.1. Classification (NCBI taxonomy): domain Eukaryota; phylum Oomycota; class Peronosporomycetes; order Peronosporales; family Peronosporaceae; genus Phytophthora; species Phytophthora megakarya. The sequence continues at coordinate 3,012 of NBNE01000546.1, forward strand.
GTTCGCTGTATCAATCATCGACTGGTACTCACCCACTTTCTTTAGAGCTTCTTTTACCTTGGTAGCATGAGCTGCACGCCGTTTTGCAGCCGCGACGGGATTAAGCTTCGACGCTAAGTTCTTGAGATCGAAACCTCTCTCTTCGTCCATGAAATCATCGTCGTCCAGTTTATCATAATCAACGCGTCGCAACAGCCGCCCTCCTTCGGTATTTCTCCGGTTAATCATCTCGGGTGAGAGTGCATTCTTGGTCATCCCCTTGAAAACCTCAGCTGAAAGAGCAGCATCGTTGGGCCAGAGAGTGGCAGCAGCCACTAGCGCGATCGTGTATATAGGACGCATACTTGGTGTAGGATGTTGACAATTGAACAGTATGCGCTTGCCTTGTGGGCTGCAGAGCAAATTGCAGAATGTGGACTCTATTCTTAGGCTTACACCACTTCTCCGCTAAACGAACATATACTGCAGCTACGTTGTACATGCAAAATGTGTACGTAACGCATCTATAGATTGCCGTGATAGCAGCAAAGCGCATTTATCTTCCTGTCGTTTACTGTATCGTACTCACCAGCCAACGATATAGATATTGCGTGTATTGTCCCAGTATACTTCAGAAAGAGCGTTAATTGGCTAAAATGTGAAGTCGAGGCCGGTACTTAGGTACAGCGTGATAAATAATCAGTTGGCGCAACAATTCTTATATTACGACCCCTATCTTAGAACATATCTGGTTCGTAATACGCGTCGTATTGCCGGTTATAGAAGAAACAAATCTGGAACCATATCCGGTTCCTCATATGTATGTGACGTATTGTCGATTGTACACGATTCATATCTGGAAATTCCACGTTGGAACGTATTGTTCCAGGCTGGAAATCTGCGCAGGAGATGCACCAGTTTCGGAGGAATAAATTCAAGGGTGCATTGATAACCAACCGGACCATGTTTGTGCTAAATTACTTTTCCTTTGGAATATTGAGCTATAATCGTAACTCTCTCATGCTACTGTTACTACTATTAATAATTCATGCTTATGGTAATGATCTAATAACGCTGTGCAGATATTTTTACGCTTTTATTGATGATATGGCGGGGATCGTGTGGTTTGGTTCGGTCAAGGTGTGGGTAAACTGATGAATACAGAGTTGAGAGTATTTCTGTCAGTGCGTCTCACCTCGACATAAACAACAAGCACTGCCGCTACACTTAGGAGCATATTAGTTCTGATCAAAATTATTCAGACACAAGACCTCATTTTAAAGCAATATCGGATACGAATTCGCCTGATTCATAACACCATTGTAGGAAAATATTTTTCGTGTAGTAGCTATTGACAACGTGTTTCAGCACCATCGTGCCATATACTACGTAGCAGCGTGGCCTTCAGTTATGACGGCGTTTCATAGTTGCATTTTTGAATTCTTTTCCTAAGTTGAAACGAACTACTGTAGTGTAATAGAAATGCTTTAAAGATAAATGTTGACATTCGACAAAAGCAATGCTTATGGAAATTTGTTCGCCAATCCAAGTATGACATCATCTACGTGTGCTTACGGGGAAATTCTACAAGTTGTACTGCTCTATTATGTTGCACTGCGCATGTAAAGCAAATATTTACCAGAAATGTCAATGATTTCTGGTACAGTGCACAATAGAGTAAGAAAAAACATTTTTGCTAACATTGAAGATCGTATTTTGGGTAGACTTTTTATTGGGTCGTATACCGATCGGGTCGGCGATATAGGTCGGGTAATGCAACGTTGATTCAAGAGGTAATGATAAGTTTAGAAGCTAGCGGAAGCCCTCAAACGAAAGCAAAAGTTACTACGGTTTAGTGTACAAGGTCGACTAGGGGCGTTAGCAAGTATTAATACGGTAGGATCGGGAGGAGAGAAATCCAAATATAACAGTATGGGAAAATGCTCGGCTTCAAATATCGCTCTACACGCAATCTCATAACGAGTCGAATTGCACAATATTCTATATGGGGCATTCGGAGACATTCTAGCATGCAGCGCATGTCGAAAGAGTTAAGAAAGACTCATTTTAGCTCCGGTATCGACCTCACGTTACCCGACCTAAATACGACCCGACCCGTATACGACCCAGTAAAAAATCTTCCGTATTTTGTTCATGCTATCTACTACTGTCATTCCAACGAATCATGGCTATTGCTTCAGCAATCGTTCTTATTGCTCTTGATGTACTCGTTTGTGCGATCACACTGATGGTCACGATGGAAATATTTTGAAGGACTCGTTCGTGTATTACACGCTGTCCTCGAAAATCATCAGTATACATGTACACACATCTTGACATGTAATTAGTCAATTCACGGATTACGAAGACAAGGGAGTCGACGGACAAACTCCCTCATTAACCACCGTGACGTTTTCTCCCTTGTTACAGTTCGCGAGGCCCAAACTGCACTCGTTGGTGTACGTGATACCGTCAGATCCGCACACAGGCTTGTAGTTGTTGTCGCACCGCGTATCGCCGCAAGGGGGGGCGTGTAACCAGAGGCAAAAACGAGCTTCCGCTCGATATCATCCGCTGGTCCCGCGATACTTCCTTTACTACCAAAAGTAGTAGTAGTAGCAGTCGCATACGCAACAGCAACGGCGAAAAGCGTGATACCGAGAGTAAGCTTCATTGTCGTTGGCGGCAGAGAAACTGATGAGATTTGAAAATGATTTACTGATAGTGGCCCCTCTATTATAAGGGCAACCTCGACGGTTCGGCCGAAATGATATGTAATACTTAAATAAAGGATAATAGGCACTGTATGTCCGAATAATCCCAGATGGCGGGTGAAAGCGCTTTTTTAAGTTACCATACATGTAAGTGGTATCATAGCGCAATCTATTGGCTCCAGCTAGGTTATAAACTTGTTTGGTATAGCCCTCCTATTCGGAGATAACAAATCGATTGTGCTTTCGTTGGGAGTCCAATGAAAACCGATCCGATTTGTTGTCCTTCCAAAATAACCTTGTCAAAGTGAATGATTACTGTCCAGTTTAATCACGCACATACAGCAAACATGAATACGAACTCCAAAATGGTTCGTAAACAACTGCGAAAGTATATACATGTACAGAGGCCCCCCCAATAAGCGCGGTGGGTTCAACGATGTGATTTTCGAGGGAGATGGGAAAGCCAACGTGCTGTTAGTTATTTAAGTAATATGGTTATCTAAGGATGTGATATTGAAATTGGGAGGTGCGCTTATTACCTCTGTACTGACAGTGTTGGTAAAATCAGTGGTTGTAAATACCAGAACAACCAACGCCCAGATTTTTTGGTTGCAACGACCTGGTTCATTGTTCGCTAAAAGTAGAAGTGCTTACGAACCATTTCGCAGTTCGTAAAATGAATTTGCTTAGTGTACGAACTGATTCACTGTTAAAATTATGATGCTGATTACCAACCATGTAGCAGTTTGTACAATTGTAGTTGCTTAAAAATAAGCAAATCAGCACTACCGATTTGATGTCGATTCGACGGTTCTTACACAATCGCAGCACTTTTCGGCAGTGCGATTATTGCAGGGTTTGAGTTTGTACAATAACAGGATTTGAATATGTGTACACAGGGACGAGGAAATATAATAAACACAACAAAATTCACTGACAAACACAATAAACGGCTGGGCAACATCTTTGAAATGCCGACTCTCTGAGCGTACCTGGCGTATTCAGACTTTCTCCCCAGAAGATCAACTTAGGTGAGCTCCTCGAGAGAACCGCGCATTGCCCACCTCAGAACGTTCTCTCTTAATATCGCGGGCCGCAGGGGCGCGAGAGGGGCGCGTAGCAGAGCCGGACATTCAGACTTTGCACGCTGGTCCGTGACACTGGCGTTTGTGGCACCAGTATATGATTTGTCGAGATAATTTTTCTATACAACATTTATAGTAAGTGATGAGCAACATGTGGTTTTATTTTTGTGTTGACAGCGATTTCATTGTCGTGTTGACGTTGTGACTACATGTACTACATATATTACTATAATACTAGTACCAATAATCTAACATGTCATTGTTATTCCGAGGCGCATACATACCCGTTTCGATCCTCAGTTTGCAATTTGCTTTCCTGTTCTCAAGTCTTCAATTCCAACTACGAACGAATCTTATGCGTCTCTCTCAAGTTTTGGTATTTGCGGGGGCATCCATTATTTTTGAAAGCGGCGTCACTGCTGTGACCATCGATTCCAACCAGGCCAAGATCTCCATGGTGGCGGGCGCTAGTCCGAGCCAGCGACTCCTGCGGAGTTACAAGCCTGTCGAGGACGACTCCGTTGACGTGGATGACTTCTTTGACCTCGACGACTCGGAGGAACGCGGAGGAAACTCTGCACTTAAAGACTTGGCTAGATCCTGGGGCTTTTCTCTTTCCGACATTCAGTCGGGTGTTGTAAAGCTCACAGAAGAACAGCTCAAGACGTGGATAGAAATCGTCAACCAAAGCATCACTGCGAGCAAAAAGGCGAAGGTTGCCGCGTACAACGACGCGTGGCGCAAGTCGAATGGATATGGAAGGCGAGTTTAAGAAGTCTTACAGTGTCGATAGCTCCGTTTAGGCCGGTCCCGAACCCTATCATACACTGAAACACTCGACGCATCAGTGGATAACACTGAGGAGTAAGTGAGCTGTGTTTACTTTTAGCCGATAACAATGACAATGAAAGGGTGAAAAACATATTTGATCACCTAAAAATGAATGGTAAAACAAAATCCCGCAATATTCATCCGTTTGTTCGTGCCGTGTATTGATGCATACCGATTGCTGTGAAAATGTCGTGTCTGGGCATTCACGGTGTGATTTTTGCCATTGCGAGCGAATAGTACTAGACATGTCGCTTTGATCGTCATTCACTTTTCTGGTATTGGGCGATTGTAAGTGATTTAACCTCTCTATCTAGATACTGACTTCTTAAGTCATATTCTTGACCAGATTTTGATCTACGTAGTAGTCGTAGTAAACAACAAGAGGTATATCGGAAGCCAAAATATGTATATCTCCCTAAGAAAACCAAGTACATGTATAAACATGTTGTACAAATATTTTTATTTTTCAGACAATAAGGGAGGACCTTAAAATAGAGCGGATCGTTTGGATGTTCAATGTACATTAGTGTAGACATTATTCATTTACGAAATTCAGCAAAGCTGGTGGTGTTGCCGTGGTCATCACCAACTAGATGGGTGGTAAGATTAGAAAGCAATAGCAAAACTGTTTCAAGGTGATACGTGTGGAGGGGTGAATTACACGCAATGAGAACGGAGCACTAGGAGCTAATAGCGAGATCATTTTATAGAAGTCAACAATTTTGGGATACTTAACATGGAGCAATTTTGGGTATACTCGACAATTAGCTTTTCGGTTATTGTCGACGTGAGCTAGCTCGTGAAAGTGTTCCGCGTCAACAACAGTCGCTTCGATTGTCTTAATCTTTGTGTTCAGATGGTATTCAATGCATCATTAAATTTACCACCTATTGATGCCCATCACTCAAGGCGTCCCATTGGATGCCAATATCCAGCCTCTGACAGGTTGCCACATTGTTTTTACTGCTTCGACCACTAAAGACAATGTGTTAGGTACACAGAGGTTCGTATATACAACAAGCGCGTTTGCTGCGCCGTTTCGCGGCGCAGCACTCTACGTCGGGAACCTGTATTAACAGTTAGAAGACCACCTCTCTACAAAAATAAACTTCGATTGTTCTGTGCAATTTATCTAATGACTTGGTTGATTGATTCAAGATTTTTCAGTCGTACAAGTATTAAATTGTAGTAGTCAATAGTCGAGGGCATTCGCTGGCCCAATTTGTTGTCACCGTGATTCGTAACCTATTATATTTTTCATACCCGTTTTGGACGATATGCCAGGTCCGCCACAACGTGAGATCGCATTTATAGCACGTAGAGTGCATGAAAACTCGCAAGGAAGCTTCTACTCTTCATGTCTAGTTATCTAGTGAAGAGATATCGGTACCTGACGGCGAGGTTATGTTTGTTGAGTTTGTCGGCTCCGGGCAACCGAACTGGGCTTCCATTACCTCGCGCCACGGCTCGTACTTGATCGGGGCAGAATCATTCAGAATAGCATCCACAATAGTCTTGCAGCGCGGTTCCTTCGCCTTCCAAATAGCCTTGAACTCCGGCGAATAATCCTGGGTGCCACCCAAACACACGTGCTCAAACATACAGGTTTGGCGCTCGAGGTCGATCCTGTTGTCATGGGAGTCACCGCCCATTGTCTCGATAGTCTGATCATACCAATCCACGACAAGCTTTTCAGAGTCTTCAGTGATGTAGACATCTTTTGGAGTATCAGCACCGATGGGGATACCTGAGTTGTCAACAATCACAATATCCTGATGATCATCGTCCTGACCCGTGTGGCCTGTCTCCGGGAAGTTGTTCTGGGAAGCATAGTCATTACCGTCGACATCGTAGCCATCGGCCTCAGGCACACCGCACATGGTAGACTTGGATGTAGTATTCTTGGTGTAGGTTTCTTCCAGCTTGCGAGCTCTCGGCGATGTATCGCACTGGTTGTACATAGCGGCAAGTTGACCAGTAGCAGCGTATCCGTAGCTGCTGGAGCCTAGGTCACGCACATCCATAAGACCAGCAAATTGGTTGGGAACACCAGTGAAGTAACGACCGATATTAGGATCTCTTCCACCAGGAATCGGATTCGTTCCATTTTCACCCGTGCGCATAGTGACCACATCGGTCGGACGGAAGGCCCCACCGTGACGGCGACCGCATGACGTCCAGGCAACCGGGTGTGAAGCTTTTTGAGCGAAAGTGAGACGCTGCGTTCCGACACGGCATTTGTGGAAGATGGTGTGGAGAGCATCGACCATGGAGTGGTGTGACCAGAAGATCGGGTCGGCCGGAGAAGCCAAGTCAGCCATGGTTCCTTCCAAGTTGGCGTGTACATTGTTGTGACATCCTTCCTCGACCAACTGGGACATTTGACCAATATTTACGCCGGTGAAAACTTGCGATCGGACGGACGCATAACTCGTTGAAGCTGGCACGCGAGCCGTAGACCAGTCACTCCGAGGGACACACCTCGCACATGCCGAGCCCCTGGTGGATGAGAGCTGGCAGAAGCGATCCAATGGCGACTCTGTCACACATCGTCCCGTATTGCTGATACCGTTGATTTCCAGAGTGCGTTCAACACCAGTGGTCCATCCGCCTAATTCTTTAGTGATAGCCATGCAATCACCCAAGGAATCGCAAGCACCGGAAGTTACTCGAGCATTGGCAACAATCCAATTGAAGTATGGCACGGTTACACAAGCGTAGGCAGCACCTTGTCCACGTAACACATTTTCGAACACCACGAGGAAAAGCCGATGCCAATACATGAACATGCACTGTCGATGAGCTTCTATCTCCGACCTCATTTCCGAGTGCATCTCAACGAATTTGATGTAGTCGCCAGAGTCCATTGCAGCACGGATGGCATTCTTGTACGTAGTTTTCTCGGTTGCAGTCAGCATATCCCAGTCCTTGCGGATACGAGGTCCACAGTTTTGCGCTTGGATATTGGCAAACCTCGAAACCAACGCTAAGAGACCGAGACTCAAACAGCACAGGAGCTGCATGGGAGGTCTTGTACTCGAAGAGATGCCAGTTATGCAGAAGACACCAACTTGGGTAATGAAAATACAAGTGAGCGAGTATGTAGCATATTGTGCAACCTTAGCAATGCCACAATACCACAACTTGTAGGTTTTATGATTGCGAACGCTACAATTCTGTATTACGACCTATATCTTGGCAGATGATAACGTTACCAGATAGAAAACGATGATTATGGGCATCCGTTTCTTATCAATCATAAACAATTGTATGTGCACACAGCTTACACCTTGTACCCAGAAGTCGGGAAATAAAATATAATATTGTATTGAATCTGTGATACTTCCATAATAATCATTGCAAATGAACAGCCATATATAATAAATAATAGCAGTAATTTATTTTATTTTTTCAATAAGTACGACGGTTTCCGCGTCGTAATCAGCTAAACTGGCCGTCTCCGAGAAGAAAGCTGCAAGAGTTCTGTTCATCATCCGTCGAACGATAAAATGAGGAGCCAGTGGGTGCCAGAACGGTAAAGATATATGGATCCTGGGACCATTCATCGTAGAAGGAGACTCATTTTGGTTAAATCACGGTACAATTTAAGATTTTCTTCTGGGGTCATTATTTATTGCAATAATTGAGTACATTTTGTGTTATTTTTTCTTGAAAACTTCAATAATAAATTATTTGTACTGAAAATTACCATAAATATTGTATTTATATTATTTTTTCGACACCTGCTTGTACCTACCGCACCCACAGCAGTCCCAGGAGCGCATGTCCATACGCTTTCAGGCGGGACTTGATTTTCGGGCTAGCTTCTCCCGTCTGCAGTATCAACAGGCACGATCGGATGTGCGTTAATGCAACTCGATCACGAGGGCCGTGACGAGTCGTCTACTACCAGTCGCGTCAGCTGAAGCCAACTGAGCGAAACTACCCGGTACATGACAAGGAACGTCTTGCCATGATATATGCATTCACGAAATTCCGAGCGTACCTACTCGGCAACACGCCGTTCGTGGTCTATACATACCACGTATCGTTGCGGACCGCTGTAAAGTCTCCGCACATCTCGCAGCGAATGGAGAGATGGTTGTCCTTCTTCGCGGAATACAACTTCCGGGTTGAGTGTAAACCCGGAAGGTTGAATATCGTCGCGGACGCGTTGTCGCGACGACCAGATTATGCTGTCAAGACAGCCGACGTCAACCAGATTGACGTCGCTCGGAGATATACACCGTCGTTGTCCTTGTTCGACGAGGTGAAGGCCGCGTATGCGCATGACGCAGTCGCGAAGCGGCTGATCGAGTTTCTCTCAGCTCCTTCCGACAAAGCACGTCGGACGTTGGCCCCTCGTGTACAAGCGAGGGCACACCGGTATCGTGTGCACGAAGGTCTACTGGTTTAAGGCGTTGTAGAAGACAATGTGGTCAGCATTGTCGTGCCGAATGGTTCTGACCTGCGCAACAGGATCATGTACGAGTATCACGATGTCCCACGACAGGACATCCGGGTCGTGAGAAGGCGTATTCTCTTCTCACGAGAGACTTCTACTGGAACCACCAGTACAAGTGGGTGCGCAAGTACGTACGTACTTGCGATGTTTGCCAGCGAGTGAAGCCTGCACCTCACTCGCAGGCTCCTCTGCAATCCCTGCCGACTCCGTCGAAGTGTTGGAAGTCCGTTTCAACGGACTTCGTGTTTGGCTTTCCGCGCAATTCCAGGCGGAAGACTGGTATTGTGGTCTTTGTGGACCGCTTCAGCATGATGGTGCATCTCGCTGCTGTCGCAGCGGAGGTGACCTCCGTACAGACGGCAAGTCTGTTCGTCGACATGGTGTTCAAATACCATGGCATGCCCAACGACTTTGGGTCGGACCGCGATCCGCGCATCACGGCGCGTTTCTCGCAAGAAGTGTTTACACTTCTTAGAACGCAGGTCTCAATGTCGTCTGCGGATGATCCGCAGACGGACGGGCAAACCGAGTGCGTGAATCGCGTGCTCGTGGACTTGCTGAAGAGCTACGCGCAGTCGTTTTACAACTGGAGCGACTACTTGCCGATGACCTAGATTGCCATCAACAACGCGATGCATGCCTCTACTGGGCGTACACCGTTCTTCGTGAACTCCATGCGACATCCACGCCTTCCGAGCACGCTCGGGGCGGTGGCTTCGTCCTTAATTGGTGAGGGAGCTACGGTAGCGCTCAAACAAACGCAGAATAGGGGGAGTCGAACTTGACAAAAACAGTGCTCAGATTTCCCTTTTGCTCATGCTCAAGGTCTGGAGCCTTTTTGCTGATGTCTTACAATTTTATCAGCCACCTCCGGAGGTGGCTGATAAAATTGTAAGACCTCATTTTGCTGGGCAGAAGGTCTTATTCCCTCGCTCCCTCCCCATCACCCTTGGCTGGATGTGGTTGTGGGGTGGAGCTCGAGAGACTTGAGGGTGCAGTTGCAACGGACGGCGTTGGCTAAAGCTTCTGCACCACGGTCGGTGATCAGGTTACTCCTTAGACACAACTGGGTCAGTGAGTCATGACCATACAGCGCTTGTACCAATCCTTCAACCATCGACCAAGTCTCTCAGGAGGCGCTGTAGCTCACCTAGTTTTGGCATATCTGCCGTTTAACTGCCTCGTTCAGCGCTCCCCTGCAAGCTGCACGCCGCACCATGCGTCCCACCAGATGGCAGATACCGCTATCACCAGGAGGGAACTCAAATGAGCACGAAAATAGTGAACCCCCCCTGCTCAGAGTCTAGACGCTTGTTGCTGAGTTTTTCCGATTGCTGATGCTTAGTTTTTGTTGCTGATTTCCTAAGTTTGACTCCCCCTAATACAGCGGATACGGACCTATCAGCTGCGATGACACATGCAAGAGCGAGAGACCGCACACGACAAGGCGACGTGTCAGTGCCGGGCACTGACACTGTGGAGAACCACGAGCAGGCGACACCTGCTTTGACCGAGGACAACGTGTCTGTGCAGAGCACAGACACTGCGAGGGCTCACGCACAGGCCAGGCCTGTTACACGCACAAGTGACGTATCGATGCCGGGCATCGATACAGAGAAGCTTCACGCACAGGCTCGGCCAGTTGCGATCACACACGAAGTGTTAGTTCCTGACACTCACACCACAAAGAGCAAGACACAGACTGGGACAAGACCCGGGGTTCAGCTCTCAAGCAATGGGTTTTGTCCAGGAACGACACGCAGTCGTTCGATTTGTTCAAGATGCATTTACAGCTTCTGCGGATAGGCAGAAGCTGAACGCAGACAATGTGGGCAGGAGTAACACAAATGAATTCAAAATTGGTTCTTTGGTTTTGTTATCTACTCAAAACCTGCCACACTTGCAGTATCATGACTCGGACCAAGCTTGATCGCTCCGCGCTTCATTGGACCGTTCACGGTTGCAGAACGTCACAGCAGTGCATACACGTTGAAAATACCTTCCGATATGAGCCTCCACCCAACGTTCTACGTATGCTCTACGTGCACCCCGAGTTACCTAGTCGTGGTGACCCGCCGACGACGACGCGCAACACGACTTCAGCTTCTTCTCAAGCCTCTTTACCTTCTCCCGGAGAAGGCGAACTTGTTCCGACACCTCAACACGGATGTTTCAGGTGGTCTGAGCGAATTCGGCCACGTAAGCCTTCTGAAGGTTCAGCTGCTGCTTCTGATCAGCGATCGGAACAGCCTGAAGGCGCTCAAGAGCCTCCACGCGAGCGTAGAGCGCCTGAAGACTGTGGTCAACCTGGGATTGTCCATATGGTGAGCGTCCGGCCATGCCGACAGAAGCATAACTCTGTCCTCGGTACGATCCACCGCGAGGTTTGTATTCGTTGGAGTCAATCGGGTCTCCTTCGAGATACGTGGTTTCCCCGAAACCTCTTGATGACGTGGAAATAGTGAAGGCGTACGAAGCCAACCACGGACTGGAGGCGTAACGCTGTGGGGTTCATTGTTTGCGGAGTGTTGTGCTCAGGTACAACGCTAGGATGTTGATGCGTGCAAGCGCGCTTAGCATGTAGCTGCTTAACGTATAAAGGTACATGGTTAGTCGTGTTGCTGGTGAGGTCTATCTCGCTGATGCGGGGAGAACCAGGAGGGCAGTGCGGGCAATTGACGCCTACTGGCCCTGCACAAGGAATGTTCGTGTTCACGAAGGTTTCGTGAACGCGTTGGACGACAGAAGTAATAGGGTACTTCATGAAGCGCTCACGAGCTGAAGGAATTCGCTCGCGATAAGCTGTGGGTTCTTTGTTGATGTTTTCAACAAACTGAGTGCCTGCCACTCGGGCACTCTGCTTCGCCCCGAAGTCTTCTTCAAGCTCCATTACCGGAGCTCGTGAAAAAGCGAGATATAATAGTCTCTCCTTTGATTTGTCATCGGCACCAAGTGCTTTGAGGCAGCTTCAGCGTCTTCTGCAATTCGATTGGCGACGTACACCGGTATCACGTTCGGAGGAACTGTGCACCCATACCGTGCTGTGATAACACTCTCAGACGGCATCCAAGGTTCGTGCACCGAGTCGTCAGTGCGCGTGGCATCACATTGCTCCGACGGAACAACAGGTGGGTCCGAGGTGATGGCAAGTGCTTCCAGTCTGGAAGGGCCTGCATTACTAACCATTCGCAGACGCTTCGAAGATAAAGAGTCCGAATCATCGTCACGAGGGCGTCGAGTCCCAGCCGCAGGCTTGGAGTCGTATGACAGGGAAGGCGAGGTACCCTCGTCTTCAAACTTTCTCTCCTAGTAGTACCACCGCCGGTCAAGAAGACCGACGAACCGTCGAAGACAGTCTTAGGACTGTCTTGCTTCTCGGCCCTAGCGCGCTGGTTCGCCTCGAGCTCGGGCGTCTTCTCTTGGAGCACGAAGTACTTGTCGACAGAGAAATTCATCTCTGTCGTCTACTCAGAGGTGTCAGCGTTGCCGCCAACACAGGCGCGGAAGCAGGCACTGACGCGGAGGTCGGTGCAGACGTGGGATCAGCCGCAGGCATCCACACTGAGGTCGACACGGACACTGGCGAAGACGCTGGCGTTCGTAGGGAGGCGTTCGTTGCAAAAAGAGCGCGGAGTTCCCTCGGAGACTTGACGGACTCGTCAAGGCTTGGATTGACGTGTTATGACAGCCACCGCAAACGCTATACAATCTAGGAACACATACGCTTCCTCCTACACGTGCGCACACGTGTAAGGTAATTACTGAGCCCTAGGCCCACTACACTACCCATGACCCTCTTTAGACTACTTGGCGAGGTCGCTCATGTTGCTGTCAGGGTGCGTGTCCAGTATCCGGACATGGTGGTATCGACCAGGACTGTCGGATGATAGAGCCAACGATACACATTTCAGTCGCTGGAAATGGGTACAGTCCTTTGACCTCTTATGCGGTCATCGGCGGACTCATGCAGGAGTCTCCAACTGCTCCGACCTCCCGTAATCTTTTCAGGCGAAGGGAGGTACTCGAAAGTGTAGCGTTCGGACTAGGTAGAGACGACGTGACGTCGGGGTTGTCCCCTGGGCTGGTTGTTGAATTCGTGTGTGCCGGGAAGCGTTTCTAAGATCACGGTGACAGGTGTACCCGTGTGAATCAGGCACGTTTCAAGTTAGTTTCGAAGTTAGTGCGGACCATGGAGTGGGCGCGCACCATATTTGATTTTGTGGTAAACTTTCTACGAAAGCAACAAGGCTACTAAATACATTGGAGCTTACGTTTAAGAATTCTTCTGTTTTCTTTATTTATTTCTTACCCACCCTACGAGTGTTCGACCAAGGAACTCTAGCATTCGTGAGGGTGCGCGACGCTGGTTGTATAAATGTACTGTAGTACTTATCTTTGTTTATTGAGAACTACATTCACATTCACAGAGGATTGATACATGTCCTCGTTAAATGACACATTCTATCACTTGACGTACTTGCGTCACGCAAGTAGCGTATAGTGTTGCAGAGTGCTTTATTAGTTGAAGGAATACTTGATAGGACCCTGGAAAGATATATATTGCATACCTGTATAGTGTGGTTCACATAGAGGGCTATATTGGCATCATCGAAATCCATCTGTATCGAAAAGACCAGATAAAGCGCTGCAGAAAGCTCCATGTGATCTAAAAAGTGACCATGTTGGATCAGAGGTGTACCAAAAGCTTACGCAACTAGTTATGATAATATATTTATTATTTATAGTACATACCACTGCCTCGTACAACAGTATATCACGCAGTTAGCATTTAGCCGAATTTTGATGTTGAATAAACAATGGGTACTCTAATAGAACCAACTGCGTATCGTAGTTTCTTGGGTGTCTCGGACACTGGAAATCTTGGCCTGAGACAATGATTTCTCTTGAAACTACTGGCTACTTAAATCTAGGGTCCATGTGGTAGATCACGACGTTCCAGCTGCAGCACCAATAGTGAATTCACGTCAACGGTCATCGGTGGTAAACAGATAGATCATTGTACCGAGCAGAACGAGTAGGACTGTTGGGAGCGAAGGACACGATGGTAGATGCGTCTAAACACTAATCTCACTTCGGCATTTTCCCTCTACGACCCGAGCATTATTCTACAGGTTTACAAGCACAACAAGCTACAAACTGTTATGACCACGTCCCAGCCGATAGCCGAAGGCGTCCGGGAAGCGATAATTACTTCCATTGGGAATTTGCCATGCGAAGGGCTACTGCCGAACGTGCAAGTGATGAAGGACCCGGCGGCGATGACCGAGGCCGTGTTACTCAACGACATGAAGGCGCTCTGCCTGATTGCTCAAGGAGTTTCCGTGGTACACCACACGAAGGTTCGGTGGGCGAATGGAACTATTTGCTCGAGTTGTACAACAGAACGTCAATGCACAACCTGGGGACGATAACTCGTCGGCTCCACGAGTTCAAGATGGAGGATGGGTCCACGATGGCCAGGCATCTGGATAGGTTTGACGAGTAAACGTTGGGTGAGCCCTTGGACGACAGCGACAACTCGTCATTCTGCTCAGCAGCTTGACAGCTGAGTATGGGATGATTCTATCGATCGTGGGGAACAGCAAGGACGTGACTCTGATCGAGGCGAAAAAAAAGTTGCTCTAGGAGTAGGACGACAGGAAAAGTTGGAATCTTCGGAACGCCCACTGCAGGCTACGAATTTGGCGGTAAGGGCAAGAACGGAAAGTTTGACACGGTTGGAAAGCGATACGACCGCAAGGGTTATGGCTCACGAAGCATCAGTGAGTTCACGGGGAAGTGTTTTAGCTGCGGCCAAGTTGGTCACATGAAGCGGGAGTGTCCGAAAAGGCCAACGGTGGATATCACGAAGACTCAGTATTTACCGTTGGGGAAGTCGATCCGCAGGGTGGCTGTCCGACAGCGGTGCGACGGTGCACATGACGTCACGCAGCGATGACTTGTACGAGTACTCGGCAATGTCCACATATATATGACAATCGCGGACTGAAAAAAGATTCATGTAGTTGGGACGGGGTCGGTGCGACTTGTGGAATCGACGAAAACTCCATTCGAATGATGGAAATACTACACATCCCCGACCTCGACCGTCGACTTCTCTCTGCGGGCAAATAGGCATATCACGGTATGGGCGTGGAATTCCAGCGCAACACATGCGTCATTTTGGAACCGGTCGAATGCAGTTGCGTCGGGAAAGAAATATGGAAAAGTGTACGTGTTGGGCTGTCACCAAGATACGGCATACTTCACTTAATTCTCCGGATTCGGTAGCGAGGGGGGCTTCGGCACGCACGCATGGGAAATTCTCAACAAAGTCTCGTTCGAGACGAACTGGCAGGTTGCCATCGGTATACCGAAGACTCGGCCGACGGTGAAAATGTTATGGGGAGGATGTATGAAGGGCACGCAGACGGTCAGGCATTCCCCGTCATTATTGCTGACGACGACGTCACGTCCTATGGGGTTGATCAGAACGAATGGTTTGAGTCGGATGAAAAATAACTCTGACGGCGAGGCTAAATATGTACTAGGCTTCGTGGATCGCGATACGTCGTGCCATATTTCTTGAACAATAAGAGTGAAGTTACCAACAAGTTCCAGCTGGTCTAGACAATGCACGAGCGCCAATGGGGAAAGCGTATCAAGTGTCTGCGCTCAGATAACGGTACCGAATTTGTGAACAAGTCGATGGACAAGACCTGCCAGCAATACGTCATAATACATCAAACATCTGTCCCATACGGTCCGCAGCAAAACGGCGTATCCGAGCGCATGAACAGAACGATCATGCAGAAGACTCGCAGAATGCTCCGTTAGAAGTATGCGGAGGCCGTAAACACGGCAGTGTATTTGATCAACCGATCAACGAACAGCATCCGTTCGACGATGACTTTGTTCGAGTTGTCCTTCAAGGCTAAACATCGCCTGAACCACTTACGCGTTTTAGGATCCATTACGTACGTGCATATGGACAAGTCTAAGCGTATCAAGCCAGAATCGAAACGATTTAAATGCATATGCTGAACACTCGAAAGGATACCGAGTTTAGGATTTGGAGTCGAGCAAGGTGAAGGTATTCAGATTGGTGAAGCTGGATGAGCGTGGAGTTAACGGTATATATGATACGACGACTGTCGACGGCTCGACAATCATCTACGTGATGAAATACGTCGAAGGTTCGGCACTGCCAGACCGGACGAAAAACCCGCGGCCGATATCTCAATGGAGTCAGTGGCGGAGGAAGCAGTTGAAGATGTGCAGATGCAAGTGGAATTCGAGTCATCGTCCGGGCAGGAGTTAACGACATACCGAAAAGTCGCGAGACCTGCGATGAGAATATGGTGTTTCACCCGGAGCCAGTACGTACCTGATGCGTACATGTAGCAGTACTGAAACAGCGAGTGCTGCGAACACGTTGACATCAAGCATCACTTTATCAGGGAAAACGTGACCGGGGGCTTCGTTTACGTGAACTACGTCTTGACGAAGAAAGAGCTGGCAGATTTGATTACGAATTGGGTGGGAACCAAGCGTCTTCAGTATATGCTCGACGCAAGCAGAATCATCGCCAAGGGTGGGTGCACTAACGTCGAGTGAGAGTGTTAGAATTGTGTGTCGTCCGCGCACGTGGATTGTCAAGTCGTCGGCGAGGATTCATGCAGTGGTGACTCCTGTAGATCCGACCGTGGCTGCACGTGCCTAGCACTCATGGCGTTGGATCTTCCGAAGATTCGGCAGCTTCAATAGCGAAACCAAGTCAAGGATCAACGGTGGTAAACAGATAGATACGTTGCACCGAGCAGAACAAGTAGGACAGTACTTGACAGATCATAACAAGACGCAAGTTCTTTGGAACTTTCAACAAATAGAGACTGAAAGTCTCATACTCCCCCGGAACTTGCGCTCTTCTCATCTTCTTTAGCTCACACACAAGAAAAATGAATTTCCTCGTGTCAAAACATTCCTCACTCCCCCGAAAACCATGCTTCTTGTGCGCAACTCTTAGCACGCGCTCTTTTGGAATTTGTAGTAGACTAGACTTTACTGCAGTTTTGAATCGAATCGATTGCAAGTACCACGTCGTTGACATCAATTTGAGTTCGCAAGTCTTCAAATCGAAGTGGTCATAAAGCTTTTGTGAACATATCAGCAATGTTCTCAGATGTGGGGACGTACTCAAGCTTGATCTTCTTCTTTTCGACCAGTTCTGCAATTTTTCTACTTTTCTTTGCATACAGCTTGACTCCATCGAAATTTCCAGCTTCACTGCATACCTTAATTGTACTTTGGTTGTCGATAAATAGAGAAGCGATATTCTGACCGATTCCAAGTTCTTTCATCAAATTTTCGAACCCAAAATAGTTCTTCAACGCACATACTAGCAGCAACCAATTCTGACTTGCACGTGTCATCTGTCACGCTCTTCTGCATTTTGTTCTTGAAACCAAGACTCAGTCCGTTTAGTTTGAGAACATATCCAGTC
>NBNE01000547.1:8205-20556 GCA_002215365.1 Phytophthora megakarya
GTCTTCTGTCTTCTTACGGTCTTCTTCTGGATTCTCTTCATACACGCATCAATGATGACGGTGCTTGCACATCTTGACTTCTTGGCTTTATTATGGGAGGAGGTGGACACATCACATGTTGACGCTTCCCGTAAACCTTGCGTGTCGGTCGATATCTGTACGTCGTGACGAGCTGACCTATGTGAGTCTTGATCCTGGGTGTTTTCATCCAGGGCGGCTACATCCTGAATGACCAGTGCCTGAATCATCGTAAAACACTCCACACTTGCCACTCAATCCCATTTGCACTTGGTCGTCCAGGGCGAACTCTCTTCGATCTTGGATGGCTTTCGTCAACATGATTGATCCTGGTGATCATTCATCACACGTCACTTGGCGATACTTCGGAGACACTTGTTGACACATTCATAGTCGAGGTTGGTCGCTGTAACTCCAGGGCGGCACAAGTCAGGACAGGTGGCTGCCCGAGATACGTTCTTCAGGGCGCTCTTCTCCCTTCCTGGGGTACATGTCGCCAGGGTATCGGCGGCTCGGACCGAGTGTTTCATTTCATCCTGGATGTTTCTCGATCCTGGATGGCCATTCACCCTGGGTGGATATTTATCCTGGGTGGCCATCTATCCTGGATGAACATTTATCCTGGATGATCACTTCCGAGCCCATGGTCCCTTCCTTGAGCACACGACTGCCAGCTTTTCCTCAATCTGGAAGTGCCTCTCTCCATGTCTCACGCAGATGCCAGCTCTGGACTCATTCATCTTAACCAACCAGCACATTATTCCACTTCCTCGTCTCTCCATCTCTCAAACTTGTAATCCACATCGTCACAGTCAGACTAACTTTAATTTCTTTTCGTCCAATCCTATCGTAGAAAATGGTAATTGTTTTACTAAAGACGGGTTTATGTTCAATTTATAATTGATTATATTTAGTGGCATGCACCATCAACCACGCGAATATGGTCCGTATGTCCAAATTTATTGACATTTGGTGGTACCAATACTTTAAGCACATTGTCATTTACCATTTTAGCTGTACATTTGTGCATGTGTGTGTGGTGTGGGGTTCGCCTATCGACTATAGTTGACTGGTAGAACAAGGTTCAATTTTCGATAATTCAATGGCTTGATTGCCATGGCTTAGGCCTCTGCAATGGAGGTTTGTGTACTTACACATATTACTGTTAGATGTAGTAACGTATTGCAGCAAAGCGTGATTGACTCGCTTGCTTAGCACACTGTTATCATTATATATCAGTTCATGTCGTAATTATTCTACTGAAAAGTGTTGGAGTAGATTGATTTGCGGTCGACGCCGTGAAGAAGGACACTCCACCCAATTCTGTTGACGCTAACCGTCGGCGGGGATTCCGTGATTTGCGGTCGGCATTAAAACAGGTCTGCGATGTTATCAACGTTGGGTGTTCTCTGAAAATCCCTCCCCGGAAGTAGTACAGCACCTTTTGCTGAACGTCCCGGGTATGAGAAGCCGATAAACCCCTAGGCTCGCTGATTGGGGAATCAGTGCACGCCGACCTTACGTCCTCCAAGTACTACGCGTTTGCATATGGGAGCCCGCCTTTTCGTTTTGGCGCAGTAATAATCTCCATTCCATGTTCTCCCTTGATGAAGAACATGTTTTATCGATCGATCCTGATGCAGAATACCTGAGATCAGCTATAATACCGAACATCCGTTGAAGTTCATGCTGCAAATTGAAGAAAATTTGGACGGTGGAGTGAATATGTTTTAGTGGAGGAATCACGGAAAAAGGCGTTGTACATGGAGCTATATACGACACACGAGTACAAGTACTTTTGAATTCGGGAGCTACTACGAGTATTATTAGTTTCGACGTTGAATACAGGTTGAAGCGGAGCCTTAAGCATAAGGATAAGCTCCAAATGCTGGAGTATGGTGATGTACCAACTTACGTTTCCGACAAAGCTTGGATTAAGCTGACTTTGGAACCTCGAGTAGTGTATGTGTTTGATGGCTGGGTTGAGAATATCGTAGTTGAAGTAGATTGCCTCCTTAGAATGGATTTATGATGTCTGCAGGAATGAGATTGTGTGATACAAAAATGCGTCATTGATTTATCAGCAGATGCTAGACAACTGCTGCTGTGGTTTGTACGCTTTTCGCCCGAAGAAGATACTTAGGTGGATCCAGAAAGCTTGGGATTCTTAGGTATCAAATCTAAGAATAAATTTGACAAGAATTGCCTCCCTTTACTGAGGATTTAACAGTGTTCCGGAGGAATATCCCCGCACCCGCTGAATGCAGGCATGTTCTGGGACGGAATTCATATATAGATGACATCGCGTATGGAGTAGAAAACTGGTATCGAATGTGTATTAATCTGGATAGGTTGTTCTATCGATTGCGATGTTGAAGAATCTCTGTGAGTCTTCCGAAGAGAGGGGTTGGCAAGACAAATGTTTCCTATCTGTCAAATGAAATTGGTGCCGAAGGAATCATAGCCAAACCTAAGATTGCAAGAGGTGTCAAGCATCTGCCATTCCCGACTGTTCTAAACGTCGTTTAATCGTTTCTAGGATGCCTCTACTTCTACTAAAAGTTCATTGAAGATCTATCAGTAGTAACGGCCGTCCTGTTGAATTAACGAGTGAGCAGATCCGAGCTGGTAGAGACTCAAAACCTTACAAAGGAAGTTTTAGGGGTTCTCAAACAAAACAATTGTTTCCACTCCGATACTGAAACATCCAGACAGGGACAGGTCATTCATTATCATTCTGCATGAAAATCCTTGAGGTGAGCGCAGTGCTGGGCCAGGAATATGATGGAAAGATATACCTAGTTCGAATCACAGGCAGATACGGCATGATCAAGAATAACGCTACCACCCAGTAGAGAAATTAATAGTGGGATTACTCAGAGTTCATACGCGCATTCTACCCTACGTTAGTGGGCAATGCCACATTGAATGTTTATACACCCTATTCAGTGCTGGGATGGCTGTTCAAGACTAAGTCTTTAGAAAGCTGTTGTGAGCAATGGCCAGCTAGGTTAGCACCTTGGCCGCTTGATTACACAATTCCAGAATGGCATCGCACCGCGTGATAAACTTGATCAAATCGATGATAATTATTTCCCCGCAAAAACTCGAGTGGGTAAGATCAGCTCCTATTAGTATCGAGATGTTAGAATCTGACTATGAAAGTTGGCTCCTCAGCTTTGATGGTTCTGCAAGAACCTCAGATCGACAAGGGCGTTCTGGGTGTGTACTCTGGAAGTTACCAAATTGGAGGTGTCACAGTGAATGAAGCTGAGTAGGCATGGTTGAGGGTATGGAGATGGCATTGGGTCGAGGGATCCAGGAATTGATCATTGTAGGTGATTCTTGGATAGCTATTCAAAAAGCTCAGGGATTTGTACAATGCCCAAATCCTGGATTGTAGTCGTTGCTTACGCAGTTCGAAAGTATGCCAAAGAGATCAAGCCTGTGCGATTAATGTAAAATGCGTATATTGCCGCTGTCAATTATGTGACTGGCCAAACGCTTTTGTCCTGGAATTCTGTGGAGATTGCGGATTTGATTGAATTAGCTCAGCTGAAACAGATGAGTAGAATATTTGAGACACTGGTGAAGCTACGTACGTTGGAAGACGAAGGGTCTTGGAATTAAGTTACGAAATCTGAAGTGTTTGGGTCCAAAGAGAGGCAAAAAGGTACGTAGTATATAAGCTTCTGCTTGACAATCCCTGAACCTATGTCAGTGTCAATCGCCGCTAGCCCGCTAGTTCCCTCTTTCAAAGATTTGTAGTCGTAACAAGCTACACCACCAGCAGATTCAGAGACTTCCGAAGCGCTGATAGAACAGCCTGATTCTAGGATATTTGAGAATTCTATAGAACAAAGAGAGTAGCTTCTGGAAGGGACGATGCTTGCGTCGGCAATAGGTGAACGCTGACGACGCATCTTTATTCCTCAACAAACTGAACCCTGGATTTGTCGCCTCACAAAATACTTGCGTGGAGAAACTCTCGGCTATTTAAGAGGAGAAAGCTACAAAAACCGCCGACCACTTTGGACTAGACTCCCGATATGTGTTGTAGTACCGAAATTGGTTGGCATCAACTAGGTCCAGGGGACACTGAAGATAATCAAATGCTAGCGGTTCCTAGAAACCCCTAGAAGGATTATTGCATCTGTGCCATGAAGATTTTCATGAAGGACACCAAGGAATGCACAGAACCCCAAGAGCGTCTACGCCGAGAATATTACTGAACTGGAATGTTTGGAGATGCTGATCGTTTTGTGAAGGAATGCGAAGACTGTGTCACCGCCAAGGGTGCACCACCGTATCGCTGACCATCGTCTGGTAATATTCTAGCTACAAAGCCATTTGAGGGTTTATCTATGGCTTTAATGACGCAGCTAACGAAACCAGAACGAGGCAACATGTTCTTGCTGTTGCTTTAGTGTGTTTTCTCAGGGTATTTCATTTGTAAACCAATTAGTGATACTACAGCGCAGGAAGTCGCAAAACGTACATGAAGCGAGTATTCCAACGTTTCGGTGCTAGTAACCTGGTCCGACACGACCGAGATACCAGATTTAGTTATACTACAGCGCAGGAAGTCGTAGAAGCGTACATGGAGCGAATATTCCAACGTTTCGGTGGTCCGACACGACCGAGATACCAGATTTAGTTATACTACAGCGCAGGAAGTCGCAGAAGCGTACATGGAGCGAGTATTCCAACGTTTCGGTGCTAGTAACCTGGTCCGACACGACCGAGATACCAGATTTAAGTATGAAGTGTTCATACGATTATGATAGGTGCTGGGAAGCAAACAGAGGGCGACCTTAGCTTATATACCTCAGGCTAATGGCCAGCATGACCGGTCCGTACATAGAGTAACTCGAGCGATCCGAGCTTATGTGGAAAACACAAAAGGTGTGACTGGTACGATCAAGTTGAGAAGTTGATGTAGGTCTTATACACGTCATTGGATGCTACTCGTCTATATACTCCGTTTTACTTAGCGCATGACTGGTACCCCCAGAATACGGTGAGTGCGATGCTAGGAAAAGCGTCTGCGGGGTTTGACCAGAAGACAGCCTATTAGTGGCGAAGAAATACACAAATACACAACGTCTAAATGAAAATGCCCAAGTGTGGTGGAGCGGGATCAGCTAAATCTGCGAAGATGCTGGATCCGGCTTATCACAGTGACCAGGACGTCGACTAAAGGAGGGGGTACTCCTATCATCCGTGATCAGCTGAACTTCCACACCTTGTGTGGGCTGGATCTTGCTCCTCCGATAACTGTAGGAGATTATCCAAGTGAATGGAGATCGCACGTCTTGGCGAGCCGCAGGGGTGTGATTTGCAGCGCGGAAGTCTTCGCCCTGCTGCCGGTTATGAGGATCCGGTGTCTACACGAATATTCGAGTGTAGATCAGTTGTGGCCGGATCTGGGTTCGGGCCGTGTTGGGCAGCCTTGGTGTGTTGTTCTTGAGGTCTTTGTTGTTCGTGATCTTGAGATCCTTTACATTCTTACAGTATCCGATGACTGGATCTTGGATTGTTGTTGAGAGATCTAAGGATTGACGACCAAGCGGTCAATGACGTGGATTCGGAGCTTGCACGTATAAATAAGCCACTAGGTAGTCGGATCTGGCCAATATAGTATCCAGTTATCCAAACTAGCGCTAGACCCTATATTCCTAATACGCGAACACCTTGTAGGGCCAATGTTATTTTCCGATCCGAGGTGTCCGTAATACACTAAGTGTGGATCAAATCTAGAAGGCAACCACTTGTGCCCAATGATGCAAATTCGATTATCTGTTATTCCTAAGTCATATACCATATCCTGTCTTGACTTTACAACGCAGAATCCGCCAACTTGATTACTGCTTCTATGAGAGCGGCTGTTATCCTTCAGGATCTCCGCGTAATTATCTGATGTCGATATTCCAATGTCGGATCAGCCGGATCCGGATCCTCAGTTGACCTCCGTGATCGTCGCCAATATGTCGCGATCTGTAGCCTTCTCAGTCCCCCTTAACCCGAATGTATGCAGGATCTGGCCCAATCTCCATAGTTCACGAGGATCCGGCTTCGCGTATTCACTTTCACCCATTCGCGGATCCCAGCTTCTTTATACCAGATCTGTAGTTACACCTTCACGTCCATATTACTCGTATCCATATTTTTACCGATCCATGCTAGTACCGCATTGTCAGCCCCCTTGGAGGATCCGGATTGGCCGGATCCGGATATACGGTCGTCGATCCGGATAATCTCCTTGTTGCCTTTCTGTCAATCGACCATTGTTATTCACGTGAAATTTTCCGATTAACTTCACCACACAAGCTTGGATCAAGGATGTACAAGCAGAACCCAAGTCGAAACGGTCTAAGGCTCGGAAAGAGTTGGCAGATAGACTCGAACAAGGTTTCTAAGCAGGGGACTCGGTATGGCTCTACTTGGCTCCAGTACAACCTGGAGTGAGCAAAAAGTTCGATCACCTCTGGTATGGACCTTTCTGAATCCTTGAGGTCTCGGATGATTTATGTTTTAAATTCAAGATCGAAGACACCACATACCTGGTATACAATTGGATACATGTGAGTAGGCTCAAACCACATGCAATATTCCCAGACGGGCCTACCAAAGAGGTAGCAGTCTCAGAAGAGGATGAATTTGATGCAGCCCTTCTATCAAACGGTTTTTCTGAACCTGATGAAGCCCATAATATTTACAAAGTGGAGGCAATCCGGGATGTATGATCAGTTAAGAGGACTCGTATTTCTCGGAAATTTCGATAATATTTTGTTAAATGGAAAGGATAGATGGAATTGCAGTCGTTACCAACTTCCCAGTTGAAATATTGAGCTTTCTTTTTAGTTTCAGTACGAGGTAGCAGATGCAAAGTTTCGGACAATGCAGCTCGGATTATTCCTGTGGAGCTCACAGAAATAACTTAGGCTAAACGAACGCTGTGTGTGAATATGATTAAATTCAACCGTGTATATGTATTCTCTGTCTTTTTAAGTTGGAAATGGAAGTGATGTATGAAGGGAATCTGTGTGGTCTGATGACAGGAAGTTATGATCCGTGAAAGAACTCGCTGCGTTTCAGTTGAGGTTTTGAGTAAATGCATCAAGCGTTGGCGCAAATTAAGTTATCCTGAGAAGTGAAGACGGACTTGAGGAAAACAACAACATGTTGGAAAATTTCATTAAGAAGGGATATGCAGAACACTAACCTTGGCATGCAATTTAAGACTACCAGCAACCGTTGGTAGAGAAAGAAGAAGGTTGTGATGCTTGATACGGCGGTGACGAATATTCTGCGAAGCAATGTCTAGGTAGCAGTCATCCGGGTTGTCAGTGATCCACTGCGTCCTAGCAGGTTTCATGCGAACGATGTGTCGTAAACGCTGCTCCAACAAAATTCCTTCATCTGGATGACGGAGAATCCAATTGCACAAGTTCATAGAGACCCTCAATGCCCTGTCTCAACGCATACCACGTCAGAGTAACCCTTGATTGTTTCCAGGGACAACACGAGATCGTCCTTAGCTTTCATAAACTCACTAGCGCGAGCTTGTCGGTCATTATACATGCTGGCGACGAGGAAGAGGTGAGCTTTCTTAGCTGTTGATATCGAGGATCCTTGCGAACATCCATGTCGGCACTAATGGTGACCCAGTGACCGCGCTCCCAATATTCTCGGCACCACTTGTACATGAAGTTTAGAAGCGAGGCAACGCTGCGTAACTTTCACCCTCAGCAGGGGAAGAAAACCAAGAACTTGATACGGTTCTCGTCCATGTCCTCCAAGCTGTTGTCAGCAGTAGAGCCAGGTAGACGAATACGTTAAAGCGCGTATACAGAGCTCCAAAAGCATGGCGTGAAATCTCACAGGCAGAGAATCCAAGTGTCTGCTGTGAATACTTCTGAACCACGAAGCCGTAAACCCGCCGACTAGTATTGATTGTGAGAGGTTCAATCACCTTGTCAATGTCATGAAGGGGCTTGAAGTAGATGGAAACACGCTTAAGAGCAGGAGAGGTTTGAGAATTGGCTCACTTTCTTGGCTTTGAGCGGAGGCGACGAACCTTTGCGATAACGTTACTTTTTGTTGTTCACAAGACTCGAAGGTGTCTCTTTTCGAGGTTTAGAGGACTGTCATCGTCGCCAGATCCATCTTCCTCAGCATAACAGCTAAGTCCGTGAGTTGAATGTTCCACGTCATCATCCTGAATCGTGGCTGGGAACACTGGTAGTCGGTCCCAGGGTGATGGTTCTGTGGCGCAATGGACCTTGCGAATTCTCGCCAGAGCGATATCCAGATACTCCTCAGGCACAAATTGTATCCAAGGCGTAAAATTCAACTTTTGTTAATAAATGACAGAACGTAACATGTGACGGAGAGCCGCTTCTCCGAATCGAGAATGCAATAGAGTTGCTTGCCCAGCCAATTTCACTGCATCCCAGAACGTAGCACCACCGATGTCATGTTTCTGGATGTCCGCGCTAGTGTTCTTCCATGATAATGAACTAGGAAGTGATCGTAGGGCATCGAAAACTCGAACAGTGGAAGGTGATCGATTCAAAGCCTTGACTAAATTCGGATGGTACTTGTCAGGTTGACTTACCAATTCAAGTCGTTTCAACAATAATAAAATCTTGGTACCAGCTAGGGTCCCACTAGGTGAAAACTGAGAATGGGGAAGTATCTGAAGCAGAATCCGCCAAATCGATGACACCACTAGGTACTGGTTTTTTATCCTAATTCTGTGGCATTCGAAGAGATTCGTGAGCCTGTAAATTTTCTTCTTTTGCCGAGACTTCACGCTCGGTTTTGAGATGCTCTGGTGCAGCTGTAAAAGTGTCTGAACCGCGGCATGTCGTAAGGAAGCTGAGTGATACTTAGGTGCTGTGGAAGACTGTCGGAGAGGTTGATAAGAAGCACTGTCGTGGGCTGCCAGGTCCGTGGCTTGAATTACCATAGCGGTTACCATTCTGGAATTCATACAAATCCGAGTTCAATAAGAACTATTCAGCTTATGAAGCCGAGGCCAATAGCCGACGTAATTGCAGGTTTCCATGATGAAATTTTAAAGCCCTATGGTGCAAGTGACAGACAAGCAGTCACCTGAGCTTTAACAGTCTCCGCACGGAACTTCTCGATACCCATGGATTTGAGAATATCCTCAGCATCTTCAACATGATGAGTATAAGCGTCATCACTCTCTCTGAGCCGTCTACTCAATTCGGTAACTTGATAATTCAAGGAGGTAATCTTGGAGATAGCAGGGTCTAACTCTTGTTGAGTTTGACCCAAGCCGCGAATCGCACTGAGTTGCACCAGTACAAAACCTCTCTGCTGCATGATCGGGACTGGACCGATGTAGCAAACCCTCCAACTGGGACACCTTAGTATGGAGCCCAGTATTATGGCCTATCACTTGAGCGGAAGGGTTGATAAATTAAGGCTGGTTTAATTGATCTAGAGTCAACCGTAGATACCGCAGTGTGAAAACAAATTGGAGAGCGAAGCAATCGGCACCAAAGCAGCGTTACAGTGGGTATACTCCTCGGTCAATCTGAGCCTTTTTTATGGGTCATTGAGACCAGAATGCGGTCGTTGACGCTGTTGGAATCGCAATAACATCTATATAGCCACATGTTCACGTGCAAAGCTGGCCAATAGACAGAAGTCAGCGTGTGAAACCTTGGCCCTTTAACTACACGCATTGCTGGTGTCTGCTCCAATTTAGCATGACCAGTGACATCGAGTACTGAAGCAGGAACCGGTGTATGGGTCGGTACCGGGGTAGATTAAGTGCGAGGGATGTATGAATCGCCAGGGGTCGCGCTACCATAAGCATGATAGTGAGGGAGAATCGACGTCACAGGTGTAGGCACTCCCCCGTCTGTTACAGCGGAAGTTGGTAGTGCCGACACAGGTGGCACCCCGCTAGAATTGGCGGGGTTGGTGGTACCATCACCGACATTACCCCGCTCAAATTGGCAGGGGTTGGTGATGTGGACGACTGTAATACCGATTCTAGCATTCTAAATGGCGAATAAAGAGCTGGTGTACTCACGGGTGACGACATGGACGTAGGGGCCGTGGTGGCTGTGCTGTTTGCGTTTGCGAGACTAATTGTGGTAGAGACCGAAGCGGCAACAGTCGATACTGTGGTCGCACCGATGCCAGCACTGGAGACCATTGGATGTTGGGACGAAGTATCTTGAAGGGAGTTTTCACTGTGATGACACGCGACAGAAGCAACTGAAGAGATGAACCAATCGCGGTACGGGAGTTAGAATTTGGTGAATCGGGAAACAAGTGGAAACCAGACTCGAATTATGAGGGAGTTTACGTCTTGGACGCGGAGTTGCCTTGAAGGTCGACATCCAACCGTAATGGTTATCGAGACCCAACTAGAGAATGAACTCGTTAGGCTCGGCACAGACAATGAACGCTTGTGATGGATTGGATCCCGGAATATTAGTTCGGACATCAATGGTTGCCTGACATACCCCAAGACAACTGACTCTATTGTCCCATCCAGGATCCATTGTGGGACAGAAAACGCTCATCCCAGCGAAGATGGTGGCTGTATACAAAGCGCGAGGAAAGTGGGATATGAGATCGGACTAATAGCTGACAGATTCATCATCACAGATGAAGAAACCCGACTTTGGAAGTTTCTTGGCTATGGGAAGGTGTGTTCAGCCCACTCAAAGTTTTGTTGGGGACGAGAATTTGTTATGAAGATTACAAGTATCACGGTTGTTCGTTGGGGCAAGTTCTAGATTTCAATCGGAGAAAATCTGGTACTATTCCCAGACTATCCATTCAATTCTCAGACCTGAGTTTGTCAAATTGGGAAATCAAGTGATGGTGTGTCCAAGGATACGATGATGGATGATTTCATAACACCAAGGCGGAGTGTTGAAGCTGGTGTTCGCCGTAGGATTGAGACAGTTCCGAGATTGTGGTAAACGTGGCGAATTACCGAATTATGGTCGGTATGAATTTTCATACTATCCTCAGACCCAATATGGCATGTCCCGATATTTCGGACATGAGATGTAGTCTGGGAATTCTGGGGCCTCGAGTGATATCAGAATATTCTAAAGGATCCCGGAATAGAGTGGCAAGACACGAGTCCGAGAATTGACTTCAAGTTGAGCGCGCGTAAAAGGTCGGTTCAAAGATCCGTATCGCATCTGCACACCACGTAGAGTGGACCATCTCAGGTTGACGGGACTCTTCCGCTGGAGTTATCTGACATGTTCTGATCAATAGCAACATCACATTTGGATTAGACATTCTTCTGAGATTCAAGCTGGATGTGCTTCTGTGATGAGTGGCTATATTCTCACTTCTCGACTTTTATTTGACTTATAGTTTGTAGCGAGACCGGAGCCCGAGCTATGTAGGTTCCCGTTTGTATGTGTTAAAACTTAATCCGAATTCAGATAGCCCCGAAGGAAGCAGGAAAAGATTGTGCAGGCTTAGCACGTATTCCGGCGGCATCCATCAAGGTTAATCTTACTTTATTGTTGAGTTAATTGAATTATTTCGTATTCTGTGCTACTTGAACGCCTGTTTCGACTGGATTTTGATTGGTCCTTCTGGGAAAGAGGTGCACTTCCATTGGAGCTCTCGCGGTATTTGTGTTTTGTCCCGGCGCAAGACTTGGAGTGCATTCTCAGCCATAATTGACATTAACTGTTTTCGTCCATAATAAGGCGTGGTTCGGGACGTCCCAGGACAAGTGGAGGTTCCTGGAATTGACGAGGTGCAACACGGACCAACGGAGACTCCCCACCACTCTTGAATCGGATAGACGAGTGACGATCCCGAAAAGCGGTACCAATTCTGACCGCGTGGAGGAAGAGGTAAAACCGTGGAGGAAGAGGTAAAACCGTTTGCTAAGCCCAAGGCCGTGGAAGAGAAGTGGGCAAGTGTGTATGTCGTGTGTTATTAAGAAGCTAGAAGCATCTCGCGTTCGTTTAAGCATATCCAGACTGGAACCTGCCGAGTTTGAGCCTAAGTCTAGCTCTGACAGTGTAATCTCGGATCAGCTAAGCCCAAGAGCAGTCGCTGTGGTTTTCAGACTTCTGGGTCCAAGTCATAACTGTAGCACGAAATAATCTACAAAGGGATTCGCAAGAGAGGTTTGCACACGCCATTCCCAAACCTTCGCCGGTCTAAGAATTTGCTACGTTTTTATAGTGGTCACTGCTGCCTCACATATAGCGGCCATATTCGCCGCTTTAAATATGATTTTCTAGGTTATATAATATATGAGAGGCATTTTATCAAAAGTATCACTATCGTATTTTTGAG
>NBNE01000548.1:0-20539 GCA_002215365.1 Phytophthora megakarya
TGGATACGGACTTCCAGGCTTCCTGATTCGTATTGGTGGTGACTGGTCCACCGTGCGCACAGACTTGAGTTCACCAGGACTACACCAGCTTCTCTCATTGTGTGTTAGTATCGCCTGTGGTAAACGTTAATTAACAAGCCATCCCGTGTTTCAATGTTGTCAAAAGCGAGTATCACCAGGACTACACCAGCTTCTCTCATTGTGTGTTAGTATCACCTGTGGTACACGTTAATTAACAAGCCATCCCGTGTTTCAATGTTGTCAAAAGCGAGTCGTTAAAGATGACCTGGTGACGGCGACATTCATCGAGGGGTCTTCGTCATATTCACAACAAGCGAGTTTTGAGTACTTTGACAGCACAAGGCACTTTCCAACAAAGAGTCTTCGCTGCAGAGAGCAGGGCACGAGCCAGCGTCGTCGCATCACTGATGCGCTGTTGTTTACCATGCTGACTCGGTATGGTTTCTGTCATCTGACGTTGATCATTTTGACCAATTCCTCGCGCGTAGGTCGGACCAGCAGCCCATCGTTGCACGTGCGGAAACCTTCTAAAAGTGGTGGACACGGCAGCGCAAGTGTTCGCTACGAGTCCTGGGCCACGTTGCGCTATTGACTAATTCCTCGCGCGTAGGTCGGACCAGCAGCCCATCGTTGCACGTGTGGAAACCTTCTAAAAGTGGTGACACGGCAGCGCAAGTGTTCGCTACGAGTCCTGGGCCACGTTGCGCTGTACTGTAGTCCATCGAAACGCTGAGCAAGCAACACCGAAAGTGTCCTCCGCTGGCGTTGGCGTGATCAAACTCGTTTACACCAACCGTTTACCAAGCAGAAAAATGTAGGGTACGTTGAAGTACAGCAGCGGGAAATAGCGTGTGCCTGCAGATCAGCGTGCATGTAGCTCCAGGCTGGAGGCTCTGGGGTGCGTGCCATGAGCGCATTGATCACCATTCGATGGCATCTACGCGGCGACACTAGCCTGATATGACAGGCTTCATCAAGTCCTCCAATATACAGGATATCGTCTCGGTGATCGCGAAAGCGACTTAACGTGTCTTTGTGTCCTTGCGCGTCTTTTCGACGGCTTGTCGCGTGCCCGAGGATACCTTGAAGCCCGGATGATGGCATTCATCACCGGTATTATTGCCGCAAAGTTATCCTTGTTGCAGCCGCGGTGAATTCCTCCGAGAACAACTCGAGTGCCCTGACCAGAGTGAGGCAAGCAGCGCCTTTGCTGGACTCCAATGTGGAGAGCTCCATCTGTTGAACTTCAAGCTCTGATGGACAGAGCCGCGACGTCAAAACATACAAAGTCCAAGATATTGACGGTTCGGCCCAGTTTTTGGGTCAGTCCGCTCTTGGAATGCTTATTTTGCCT
Source organism: Phytophthora megakarya (assembly GCA_002215365.1). Classification (NCBI taxonomy): domain Eukaryota; phylum Oomycota; class Peronosporomycetes; order Peronosporales; family Peronosporaceae; genus Phytophthora; species Phytophthora megakarya. Next base: position 1,376 of record NBNE01000548.1, read on the forward strand.
GGTCATGCTCGTGGTGATCCGATCTTTCACAGGCACAGCACGCGGCTTTCCATCGCAGCAAGCCGTATTTACATTAGCTTATGCATGTACAATGCCTGTGAAGTGTTGCCAACAATTGTTTTGCTCACGAAGCAATAGCTCAGCTGTACCGATGAGTCCACTCTAAGCTTTACCGCTGACATTCTTTGAGAAAACCTTCCGTTTGGTTGCAGATGGTTTTATTTGACATTGATTAACATGTAAAACGATGCCAAACTATCCGTTTCACCATTCAGCACATTATAGAGCAGTGAAACGGTGGTAGAGTCCCAAAGGTTTAGACTGGGGATCGAGAGTCCAGCATTGCAAAATTATTGGCGGTGCTGCACTGTGCTCATTTTCAACGAAATGGGCACTGGCTGCAAAGACCCGTTGGTGATGGGCGGATTCTTTGTCAACCCCCTACTAAACCGAATATCACGGCTGTCAGGCATGCAGCATCGGAATATTCGAACAGAAATTGTATACAATCCTTCCCTTTCGTAACGAATAACCCTCGCTAAAGCATGCAAATCATTGCGGGCGGTCCTGACTATCGCTGCACGTCTATCGCTGAGACCACTTGGCCCCGCACGCACCTAGGGAAGCAGTGGAGCGAGTCATTTCCGAATTCTAACGCGACCCAGCACTCCACTTCCGCTCTATCATGGCCGACGACTCCCGTGACCTGCTGCAATACGCCATCTTCGCTCTCCTGCTCGTGGTCGGCCTCTCGCCCTTCCTGCTCATGCTCTGGAAGAACGCGGCGTACCGCGAGCGACTGCGAGACACCTTCTGCTGCAAAGACTGCAGCGACCTGTGCACACCACGCGTGCACTACGACGAGGCCGATCTGCGCACGCTCCGGGAGCTGGAGCAGCCTCCGCAGCGTGAGAGCGTGGGCATCAACGGAGCCTACCGCATGTACCAGGCGCGACGCTCTCGTCTCTCGCTGCGTCTGGCCTCGTGGCGCGAAGACGTGAAGCGCGGCGGCGGTGACGACGACCGATTACACCACAAACTGGCCAAGATCCAGGCCGCCCAGCTCCGGCGTCAACAGATGCAGCCAGCTGCTTCAACATCCACCAGAGGCTCAACTGCCAGCAGGGCATCATCCACCCGAGCCAACGTGACGCCCAATGTGCCGTTCGACATCCGCGTCGTGGAGATCAACGACCGCGTGAACGAGACCAACACCTCCGCTGCGTCCTCTAATATGTCGGATCAGTCCAATGACTCGGAGGAGGAGACGGCGTACGAATTGGTGCCACCCACTCCTAAGAACGAACAGTGTGAAGCCGTTCGCACTGGTAGAAGATCAGCAGTCACTGCTGAGGAAGAAGAGGAGGAGAAAGAAGACGTGGCCCCTCGCGACCACGAGATCGTGTAGACAACACGGCAATTTTGAACGAATGTTATGAACGCGGCGAATGTGAGTACCAAGCTGCAGACAATGATGAAGAGATGGCCCTGGTGGCGGGCGCTATTTATTTGGGCGTGAGCTGCTCGATGGCTGTCACTGCAGAACGTGAAGCTACTACCAGGGTACGATACTTTATAGAGCGAAGTAGCGCACCAGCTAGTAATGCCACTTTATTTATTTCCCAATTGCAAGTGCAACGTGAGATGTCCGTCAACACGATGATTCAGCATGTGTAAAGTGGGAAGTGTAGATTGCACCGTTATACAACGAAGTGCACTTGCCATCATCATTGCACGACAAGCATGCAGTTTGATTGTGCGAACCCAGGTTTAGCTTGAAGGCAAACATGTTATGGGAAAGTGTAGGTTGCATTGTTATACTACAACGAAGTGCACTTGCCATCATCATTGCACGACAAGCGTGCAGTTTGATTGTGCGAACCCAGGTTTAGCTTGAAGGCAAACATGTTGCATGTACATGCAGCTACAAACCCATGAAAAAGACCGATGTTTTCGTTTTGAGAAGAATGTGCAATGAATTCTGTCAAATGTTCGATGACCTAAAGCTTTCAACAACGATGCATCTCAACATTAAAGTCAACTGACAAATGTCGCCAGCGCTGCGGCGTCCGAGGCTTTGTAAACACTTGTGTCCACAAACACTGGGAATGCAACTGCCTTGTCCATACCTTCCGTCTTGGACGGCAGTTTCGTTGCCATGAACGTACGAAGTTGTGATTCTGTGAGGGTGAAGTCCGTCTTCTTGGACAAAACTTGCACCAATTCCGGTAAATAGGCCAAGTAATCTTTGTTCTGTCCCTGGAGTTGCACACTGTCGCCGTGGTCTTCGCCATCCCAGAAAACTTGGTCTTTCGTGAAGCGGATCATGAGCGAGGTCGCATTCACTGCTGCATCATAGCAAGAAGCGTCTCCTGTATCCTTCGCAGCAGTAATTGACTGGCAGAAGACGTCTCCAAAGCTGCTTTTCCACGTGTTCACAGGTTTGTACCAGAAGCCGATATCCCACAGGGAAGGTAGCACATGCAAGAGGGCTTTCAGTACGCGAGTGTTACTGATTAATGTCGGAGTGGCTGCGATCTCCGTCTCCATGGTTCTGATGGCGACGAGTCCGTTTGGCGGTAGTCCAGTCAACCCGCCAGTGGCCACACGCGTGAAGATCTCGTCCATGGAGCCAAGCCAAGCCTCGACGTCGCTAGGACTCGAAGCACTTGAGATCGCAGTCACTGCACTGAATTGGTCGTTCACGATGTCGTTCGGATCCATGAGTTTACCGAGAGTTTGGGCCGATGTAGCTTCGGAGATTAGCGCTGGGTTGGATTGCGGGATGGCTGCAGCCAGACACAGAAGGAAGGGCCAGACGCGTGGCATCGTTCAAGTCGAGAAGTGAACGCAAATCTATCTGGTACTTTCGTTTCGAGCGTATCGATAGCCTGTCGATAGATGCGATGATTCCAAATGCGATGAAGCGTCGGTTGAAACGAACGAGTGGCTAACGTGCCATACACTTTCTTCGTACTAATAGAGTTTGCCGTTGGGAACGCTAAACTTGCAGCAGGTGTTGCATCTGTTGCAGATGCAAGGGCAACTACATAATATGCTTCCGTTGTGATAATATCATATTATCACAACGGAAGCTTCGCATTTGACATCACTGTTTATCAGCAAAAAATCGTGTTGCATCACGAAAAGAAAATGTATTTGCAACCTTGGGACCTTGCAACCAAGTAAGCGGTAACACATGCCGGATAATATTAGCCTGGCCAGTTTGTGCAAAGCCATACAAAATCCATGTCCTGATTTGTATCCCCGTATAGCTGTGCCAGGACGTCATTCAGGAACTCGCCGGAAGACATGACGCTGCCGCTGCAACATCGTCGCGCTCGGAGGCTGGTGCGGCAGACCGTAGGTGTAGCAGTGGTGGCTCTCGGCTGCGTGGGCGGGCTTATGGCCATGTCTCGCCGCGTATTATCCGGTGACATGACGCTGCCGCTGCAACATCGTCGCGCTCGGAGGCTGGTGCGACAGTCCGTAGGTGTAGCAGTGGTGGCTCTCGGCTGCGTAGGCGGGCTCACGGCCATGTCTCGCCGCGTATTATCCGGAGCATCTCACTCGCGTGTTCTAGCCGAAGACTCCGACTCGGATTCCTGCGACTTGGCAAGTTGGGAGACGAACGGCGGCATCGTGTTGTACATTGCAGCGCTGGGCTACATCTTCGTGGCGTTGGCCATCATCTGCGACGACTATTTCGTGTCTGCACTGGAGAAAATCTCCGACGCCTTAGAGTTGTCGCCGGATGTGGCTGGAGCCACGTTCATGGCTGCCGGTTCGTCCGCCCCCGAACTGTTCGTGTCCTTGGCCGACAACGTGTTCAAGAAGCCGGCGGAGAGCTTGGGCGTCGGCACCATCGTGGGCTCGGCCATTTTCAACGTCCTCATCATCATCTCGCTTTCGGGGTTGCTGGCAGGCCAAGTGCTGCAATTGGACTGGCGCCCGCTGCTGCGCGACTCGCTCTGGTACACGTGGGCAATTATTGTGCTAGCGTTTGCCGTATGGGACGGTAGTATTGACATTTTGGACTCAGTGATCATGGTCTGCTCCTATGCGTGTTACATTGGATACATGGCGTTCAATGAACGCGTAGTGAACTTGTGCTGCAAACGACCGGAAGCGGAGCAAGTGCAGGTGAAAGAGGAGGACAAATTCACGGCTACAGAGGATTCGACGGCGAAAGTGGTTGTGAAGATTGTAGACGAGCAAAAGCTCATGGAAGAGGAAGGACACTCGCACAACCATGGGTTTCTCGCTGAACAGGACAAAATGAATCCGATACTGCGCTCCAAATATCGCATGTTCCAGTCGCATCAATTGTTGCAGCCTCACTCAGACGAACACGAAGATGAAGAAGCGAACAGTACAGTACATGAGACGTCGGTCGTACAGGAGTCATCAACCGACGTGACTTCTGTAGATGCCGAGGAACCACTGCCCAAGTACTTCGACGACGTTTTCGTTCCTCCTCCCGGCGTGTTGGCGAAAATGTGGTTCGTGTTCACGTGGCCTATCGTTGCGTTGGCACGCATTACGATTCCAGACTGTCGCTACCCAGCTTTCTCTGGGTCTATGGGCTACTCTGCAACTTTTCTGATCTCCATCGCTTGGATCGGCGTGCTCTCTCATTATACTGTGGAATTTGGAACCAAGTTCGGATGTATTGCTGGTATCCCGTCGGCGCTCATGGGACTTACTATCATCGCTGCAGGCACGTCAATTCCAGACGCACTCAGCTCGATCCTCGTAGCCCGCGATGGCCACGGCGACATGGCTGTATCTAATGCGCTTGGCAGCAACGTTTTCGATATTCTGTTTGGCCTGGGACTCCCATTTCTCCTCTCAAATGTGGTCTACAGCGAAACTGTGCCTGTGTCTGGTGACGATCTCGACACTTCGATCGCGATCCTGTTTGCTGTGCTGCTCTTTGTGGTGGCCGTGCTGGTTTCTTCACGGTGGAGACTGTACCCACTTGCTTGCGCCTTCTTGTTCATGCTCTACGTTGCATATGTGGTTTTCTCGTACCTGCGCGGTTTGGACATCATCTAAGACGGATTGGACTGCAGGTGTGGATACCACCTCTGTTTAAGATTACAAGTGACCATTGACAATGCTGCATTGTGCTGGTTCCAGATCTATGTGTGGCAATTTATTGAGCTACATGTCGAATGACCCATGAATATTAGACTTATTTTCTTCAGTTTCTTATAAATACTTGATCAGAAGTTCGAATAACATTACGAACACTACAATTCGATCTCAGCTCGATCTGTGCAAAGCATTTAAGCTTGAAGAGCTGTTCGAAATGACCGAGCCGCAATTCTTCCGCTCTTCATCCATCCGCAAAATCTTCCGCCCTCCAGCTCCATCATGCTACCTATGGTATGCGCAAACTTTGCAATGCAAAATAGTAATTCTCCAAATGTGATGGTCTACGAATCGGTGGAATGGATAATGAACTTGGAGTGTCTGTCGTCAACGCGCTGGATAATTACCGAATCTTGTGTATCTCTCGTCGTTAGACATCAATGATCGTTTCCACTGCCACTGCGCTTCAAGTTGAAACTTTAATCGCAAAATATTGATTAATTGATGCTCCACATGCACTCTATGTAAAAGTTGTCGTCTCGCGCAGTTGGTTTGGACATAATCTCGAATCTATACCACAAGTTGCTTACATGTATGGACGCCAAGAAACCAAGTTGACATCGCACAAACACGCATGTCTACTGGTGAACCTAGATTGCATATGTAGCTCAGACCTTCTTAATACCGGCATGTGCCGCTATTAGCCGTACTAGCTTAATAGCGGCGCCTTCAGAATCTTAATACCGGCATTGTGCCGCGCGGATTTTGCAACAACACGAGCTTAGTGTCATACACCTCGCCGATTATTGAGTCAACATGGACGTAACGGAAGACAGGGTAGACAGCACTTTGCACAGACCAGTGTCAGCTGCTGTTCAGCAGGTTGAAGCAACTTCAGCACATGTAATACTAGCTACGGATACGCTGTACATTTACGCGCACAAGGTGTTTGTGCCACTGTGGCATTGCCACAAACTTTGGCAAGATATGATATCATATCATCATCAATCAATTTGGCACCGGGACGCAATCTTCAGCGGCCAACCACACGTGTGTTGGTAAACTATCAAGCATTCGTAAGGGTCAGGGCCTGCAATTGTGCCTGACCGTCAGGCACAAGTGCTGGTAAACTACCCAGCATTCGTAAGCAGTCAGACACTATTGTAGGTAAACTGCCAAGCATTAATAAGCGTCCTGGGATCAAGGAATGACCTCATAGGTACGTAGGTGCACATCAAGCGATGCAAAGTGGACAGGTTCGACTAACCGTAACTTCGACATGTGCAAGCCAGACCGAGTCGGTCGACTGTATTTATCGCCGATCACGTGGCCTTTCACATGTCGCTGTTGAACAGTTTTCCTCCGATGGGGTCTCAACCTTGTCAACACGAAAGCGAGTGGCAAAAGCAGTGCCAATAGCGAAGCCATGCTGATGCTCCTCCAGTCAAGTCGCATGCCGACAGGAGTTCATGAGCAACAGCTGGACGCTTGGTTGGGTTGTTGCCGGGGAGAGCCGCCGCCCAGGAAAAGAAACGCGGCTTTATTCTCGCCCTTGTCCGCCGGCTCCGCTCGATGTGCTTGGGCGATTTGAAGGAGACTTTTGAGGAGCTCACCACGCCGCTTCATTATTCGAAATAGCAGGGTTTTCAAATACGATTTGTATGGTCGTTGTCAATCAAAGGCACGACTGCACTAGATTATAGAGGTTTGACAAATCTTACGCGCATCGAGTATTTTTTTCATTCTCGCGTCGATGCTAGCGGAGAGAATCCAGCTCGAGCGCTCACATCGGTGCAAAACGCTGTGGCCGACAGTAAACCTACGCAGCTTTGCGCTGCAACTCGCCGCAGCGAGCACATGCGAAACGTCTCGTGCGAGCATCGGATCAATGCGTCCTTTTCTTCCGCGACTCGGTCGCATCTGGGCATGCTGACACTGGCACCTGGCTGGGATGGCGTAGTTCCGGTCATTCTACTTCTTCCTCTGGTGAGCAACAATCATGGCCAGCCAGCAGATCAAACAGGAGGCTGGGTCGCCATCCGAGCTTGACCCCGCAGAGGTGGAACGGCGACGAAAGCAGCGCGACCTCAAGCGGAAATCTCGTGAGCGCAAGAAGGTGAGACTACCGAGTGTAATGTACCATACAGAGGAAGCAATTTGTCCTGACTAAGACTGTTACAACCACAGAGAAATCTTCTGGAGCTACAAACCACAGCACAGGAGCTCGAGCTTGAGTACAAGCAGCTCTTCGCTGCGAAGCTCATGAAAGAGCAGAAGCAGCTAGAGGCAATGAAAAACGAGCCGAATAGTACGGATATCGAGCAGTCGAGACTCGTCGAGCTGCAGGAGAAGTACAAGGCAGTTCGGGAGGAGATGCACGAGTTGCGAGAGCAGATGACGGGTTTCAAGCAGAAACTTGAGGAATACGAGCGCTTCATTGCGATGCTGGATGGTCATTTGATGGGCTTCCAGGACACACAAACCCGTCAGGAGGAGCCAACCAGTTGAAGCACGTAATGGAAACGATGGATGCCCAGACAGTCAAAAGGAAGCGTAAAGGGCAGGGAGACACGAAGTAATGGACGCCCCGGAATGAAAAGCGGGTTGATACAAGAGCGACAGTAAAGCGCAGAGGAAGGTGAATGTCGAAGTGGTAATTATCAATCTATACGTGGACATATAAGCGATGCTCCTGAAGCAGGGGGCCTCGCTCCACGTCTTTAGCGTTAAACATTTCAAGACAATTTTGCACCTACAGCACGAACTGCTATGGTGAAGAAAATCTTCAGAAGGATTATGGTTTGTGCGGAAAGGATTGGCATTCCCTGAGTTTCCCGTACATTACGCTACTTCACCTTGGAAGGACGTAAACACTGCATATGGCTTCTACGAACTTGGTTCATAGCGGGGCGCTGAATAGCCTCCCCAACCAAAGGTAGGGGAAGGTAGTACCTTGGGGTTAACTCGTAATTTATCACCGGAACGCGTAACTTATCACCAAAAATGGAGAGGTATTAGATCTCTGGAAACCTGAAAGCACATTCCTGAGCATCTGTACACTTATTGGTTGTACGTAAACTCGTTGCTACTAAATGCATGCTTCAACTAGCGTGAACCATTTAGCCATTCGCGCCCGACCGACTAGAGCAACAAGGACACATCAAAAGTTCGCCAATAAATTAGTGAAAAGACGAAAAACTTGAGATGTACATGTAGTTGATGAGACTACATATGCAATAGTCATTGCATTACGATTTATTAAATGCTCGCTTTGACCTTTGAAAGTTTCGATTTACCTTATAGTTTCCCAAATAATTTACTGTAATGAAAGTTTCGGTATATTATACATGTATTTATAAATATTATAAGCCTTTCTGAGTTAGATTGTACTCGGGAAATGCGTCCTGTTTGCATTTTAAAAGACTAGATTCGTATCGTAGTGGCGACATTCCAACCACTTTACTCATGAAAATGCTGAGCAACCGTTGTTTGTTCAGACATTCCCCATCAGCGGGTTAACTCGCAGGTTAATTGATCCACACACTTGAGCTATTTGTTTGATAGTAAAAATAGAAATAGCCTCATTTTGATAGTTAGGAATTTATTTGTGCGCAAGCAAACCATGGCCTCAGACTACCCAGAGTGGCCAATTGGCCTCGGCGATCCAAGAGTGAAGTCTTACGCAGAAATTCTATCACTTGGGACAGTAAATCGTCCTGAAGTTGTTGCCAAATTCAGGGCTCGAGAAGGTTTTCCTGCTGAAAGTAAGCCAATTGGGACTAAAAAACGTCCTCATCTACGCCATTTCCAAGGCACTCAATTCCCACTGGTACGCACAGACCAATAGTGTTTCGTAAAACTCATTATGTGTGCCGTGAACTGGTTGAAACTAGAGTCGTTGCAGCTTCCATTTTCATTGCCGTGGGGATTTTGCCACGAAACAGTGCCACACCTGTGCAAAGTATGACTCGAAACGATAGGATTGCACTCACTAGTTTAATAATTCGTTTTCGTCGGCAGGTTTGATGACAGCCAGCTTGGATATTATTGCGAAGCCTGTTTCACTGCTCGACATCCAGCCTATCGCCTACCACACGCTTGGACTTCAGTTAAAGGTATGGACTCCATTCTGTAAAAATGTTTCAAAACCCCAGTGGTATGCTGCTTACGTCGTTGATGTAGATGCCACTAACCAAGAAGAAGACTGGATAGCGCACATTACTAGGTTCGTAAGTATTGCTCTACTGTATTTTCATTGAGTGATTTAACTTTTTATATTATGCAGGCATCACCTCGAGCAGGATGCAGCTGAACTCAAATTGCTACTTTCCGATACGCAGGCGTTCTTAACTCAGACTTCCTCACCCCAAAAATTGTCGCATCCATCCGACCAAGATTTGATACCTCACACCATCTCAACCTCGATCGATTTCAGAAACACCTACGCCAGAGCAGAGAGGGTATCTAGTGCTCTTCAAGAGCTTTTAGGGAAGATTCGTGATCAGCTGCAGCAAAAGCCACCACTAACCCGTGAAGAAGCGCTGGTGAAAATTCAGTCGATGTGGAAAATTCGTAAAGCACGGAAGCAGCTTAAGGCTTTAGTCCATGATGTTTATGCGACTTTCGAGGATCCTGCAACGGGTCAAACGTACTACTACAACAAGTATACCAAGGAAACACAATGGACAAAGCCTGTAGCCCTTGGAAGCGAAACTCTATCAAATACCAAATCAAATTCCCGTAAAAAGGAGAAGGTAGTTTTTGCATCGAGAGAAGAAGAAGAGGGATACGCAGTATCGAAGCTACAGGCAATGATACGCTGTCATTTTGCACGATGCCACATGAGAAAATTGATTTCGTCCGTTTACGAGAAAATTTGGGATGCCAATAATCAGCGATTCTACTACCACAACACTAAGACGCAGGAAGTAAAATGGGAGAAACCCCGTTGGGTAAATGATGAAGACTTATTAACACCTCGAACACGATACAAGAAGTTGCAAGCGCTAGAGCATGCAGAAAAACACAATAAACCTTTGACACCTGAAACAGCAGCATGTATGATACAGCGCACATATCGACGCAAAAAAGGTTTTCAGAACCTGCTACGGATGTGTCGTGCAGTCTACGAGCGCATTTATGACCCGGAGCAGGGGTTGTATTACTACCACAACACGCGAACCAAAGAAACAACTTGGGAAAAACCTTTATTGCTACGTGGAGCAGAGTCCGACGTATTCACACCCCGTACCCGTAAAAAGAAGGAACGTGAAGTGTTGTTAACCCCAGAACTTGCTGCTACAATGATGCAGCGCGCGTATCGGCGGAAAAAGGGTTTTCAAAACTTGCTTCGACTGTGTCGATCTGTTTACGAACGGATCTACGACCCAGAGCAGGACATGTACTATTACCATAATACACGCTCGAAGGAAACAACATGGGAGAAGCCATTGCTGCTACGTGGCGCCGAATCGGACGTGTTCACTCCTCGATCTCGACAGAAAAAAATGCACACGCTAATGTCGGCGGTTAATCGAACTCCATCGAGAGAACTTACTGAGGTGGAAGCAGCGACCCGGTTACAAGGTCTCTATAGGGCGAAGAAAGCGAAAGACGAACTTGGTGCGAGGTTGATGCAACGATTCAAACAAGCAGTCGACCCAAGCTCTGGTCAAGTATACTACGTGAACTTGCTAACGGAAGAGGTTAGCTGGGATCCTCCAGCTTTGCTACTACGAGCTGGAGTCCAAATTGAGACCTTCGACGAATAGTTCCAATAGCTTGGAACAGGTTGAATATGTACGTCTACGTCGGGTGACCGATCTATTGAGATCTGTTGTTGTTTGACTGACCCGTGCACTTGCATCATAGACGTCACATGGGGAGTAAGTTGGCGCGTTTCAAGCGAAAGAAGAGTCCTCGGCGTGGAAAAAAGGAAGAAACTCGGTCACCGAAAGAACGGAGACGGCAACTTCAGCAGTCAGAGCTGCCAAAACTCATTGGAGGGTCCAAGAATGGGGTGCTGTCGAACACTAGAAACGCAGCTTTGGTGCCTCAACTACAGGCTTCGCTTTCAACTGCTCGTCGATGCTACGATTGGAAACAGCTTTACAGCCTCACTCAACATGGCTGCAGTTTGCACACACTGCTGCTTAAAGTTCACAACGAGAACCCCACATTGGTCGTTGTCGAGACGACTAAAGGTGAGATTTTTGGCGGCTTTGTTTCGGAAGCATGGCGAATATCCGGAAATTACTATGGCCTTGGCGAATCGTTTGTGTTCGCGTTTAATGCAAAGTTTGAATGCTACCCGTGGTCATGTTCGGACGCGATGGTCATGTTCAGCAATGAGGAGAACATCGCAATGGGTGGCGGGTACGTTTATCTCAAATTTCATTAACGTAGCACCGGATACCAATGGTCCGGTCTGGCTGTTTGTTCATTGTAGGGGTGGCTTCGCTTGGTGCTTAAACTCGGACTTGTCACGAGGTACGAGTGGGTGCTCGACGACATTTGGGAACGCGTACGTTTATAATTTCCATGGCACATGAGAACATCTTCCTGACTACAAGCGATTCATTATGCAGGTGTCTTACTACTGAGTCAGAATTTGGTATCGTCAACGTCGAGGTCTGGGGCTTTACTCTGAAAATGTAGGGGTCTTCGATTCTATTGTACATAATGAATGATCCGTTAGAATGAACTGCTAGAGTGGTCAATTATATGGAAGTACTCATGGGTTTCCAGATTAATACATTATGCCTGAAGGTTAACTATCTGCCTGAAGACTCACACACGACCTAGAAAGTCTTGAAAGAACAGCGCCAGTTCTGCTTTCTCCTCAGTATCAAGTTCCTCGTCGTCAGCCATACCCTTCGCAAGTGTCTCCACTACGGTCTTAACACCTGAAGTCTGATGTACCTCCAGACACGCAGGGAGCTGGAGACGCATGGCGTCCACGAGTTCAATAACTTCGCGATGCGCAAGAAGCGGAGCCTAACACGCAGCAGAACCAAGTAAGTATCGATATTTTCTATGCAATTGCGAACAAGACGACGTACCATTTCGACGAAAGTCGTTGAAAATCGTTCACACCACTCCGTCGACTGGAATACTTGTTCAAGTTCCATCAAAGCGGGAGGCATTGGGTGATCGTCCACGCCTCGTTTGGCGTCCTCAATTTCAGCTAGCAAGTCATACACGAACAGAAGTACCTGTGTTGAAATCAACGTCAGTATCCGCTCAGACTTAAGAGCAAAAACGATCTTACCTTCAACTGAAGTTTAGCAGGGTGAGCATCATTGAACAATCCTGCCAGAACTTCCGGCGCCTTGTGCAGTCCGAACAACCGCTGTCCACGCTCATTCGATCGCACAAGCGAGGACAAAGCGTAGATAGCCTTCTTCTTTACTTCCAGAACATCCTTCGCTGCACCCTCGGAGCTTGGAATTTCCAGTGTCAACGAGTCAACTAGCTTTGGAATGACACCGGCATCAATTGCCCACCCCTGTCCGTCCTTGTAATTCTTAGCTGCAGATCCAACCACCCACGCTGCACTCGCACGGACAGGCAAGTTGGTCGAGTTCAGGTACTCTCCAATAATGCCAAACCCGCCGATGAAGTTGAACACGTGTGTCTTGTCGAGATCTTGCACTTCCCACTCAAGCACCTCGAGCACCGACAATTGGCCTTCTGTATCACCTCGTTGCTCCGCATCTTTAAACTGCTCAAACAGCTTGCCCAGATACTTGGCATCGTCTTGCAGAGACTCAAGAGCCTCTTTCAGCTCAGCTTGGCGTTTCTTCCACAAGGTAACAATCTGCTTCCGGAATTCAGCAGGAGACAGCTTCTCGTGCGCTTCGTGGATGTCCATACCTTCCACCTTGGGAGGCTCAGGCAACGCTTGCAGCACGTCATAAATCTTCTCGTGGTTCCAGTTGGGTTCTGCAGCTGGAGCTTCATCTGTTTCCTCCTCAGTTAGTGCAGCATCCGCAGTGTTTGTTTCCACGACGTCCTCATTGGTCGCAACAAGTTGTTCGTCTCCGTTCTCTTCCGTCACGATGTCTCCCGTGATGTCTGTGGAGACTGTGACTGTAGTCTCTTTGGCGTTCGGGTCGACGACCACTGAGCGCATGGATTCCTCAGTTTCTGCTTCGTTGGGGTCCACCAGCTTCGCCTCGCGCTTGCCTGTCTCAAGGTTCAGACGCACGTGCAGTCCCTAAATGCAGCAACAACTTGTCCATAAGCACGAGAACTTTCAGTACTGAAGCAATGCAACCCACCCGTGGAATGCCTTGTCCAGGCAGCAGTTCCTGCCATTCATTTGTTGCAACAAACTCGGGTACGGTGGAGTCCGAATCGGATGCAGAGATGTCCACGGAGACTTTCTCCTGCTTCTCAGCGGAGACGACGCTGACTGCTAATGCAACGAGCACTGCAACTACTGTCAACAGTAGAAAGCAACGCAATCTCGAGCTCCTCGGCGGCATTCTGGAGTTCTAACGCGGCAGCTCAGTGTCGGAATCGAAAATGGCAACTATCCACGTCAGCGAGGATACGTGGTGAAAAGAAGCAACTTTAGTGCAACATAAAATTTGATAGGCAACTTTAAATGTTGAGGCAACATAATTTACGTGACAGGACGCGAAATGCTGTTCTTGTGGTGCTCCGTACTGGAGGCGACACGTGGCTTTGACAGAAGAGATGATACGAGTATGTACGCAGAAATGAGTGTACTGCAATGTAAATTAAGAAGAGCTCGGGGTTTAAAGCTATGCATAGTATTAGTCGAGCAATTCGTGCAACATAAACTTTGATAGGCAACTTTAAATGATGAGGCAACATAATTTACGTGGCAGGACGCGAAATGCTGTTCTTGTGGTACTCCGTACTGGAGGCGACACGTGGCTTTGACAGAAGAGATGATACAAGTATGTACGCAGAAATGAGTGTACTGCAATGTAAATCAAGAAGAGCTCGGGGTTTAAAGCTATGCATAGTATTAGTCGAGCAATTTCGCCTCCTTCTTGCCTGTTTGCAAGTTCACGCGGATGTGGAGACCCTGGTCAACAGAGAAGAACATTATGTGAGCTGTATAAGCAATACGCAACCTGTACGAAACAATTGACTGCAGTCAAGTTGACGTAAGTTCACTCGGATGTGGAGACCCTGGTCAATAGAGAAGAACATTATGTGAGCTGTACAAGCAATACGCAACCTGTACGAAACAATTGACTGCAGTCAAGTTGACGTACTGCTGGGAGCACTTGGTTGGGAAGGATTTCTTTCCATTCAGCAGTCGGTTCGAACATTGGTGGAGCTGCTGCATTAGTTGATCTTCTGTCTGTTGACACTGCAGTTCGCTTCCTCCGTACTGGAACTAGTGTTGTGTTCCAGCCTGAAGCGTTCTCATCAAAGTTCGCTCTCACACGAGCTGTGGTTAGCAGAGGCGTACAGGAGAGAAGATGCACGCGTTGCTGAAGAGAACTGTGCCGCATCACGACAATTAAAGAATGAGGAGGAAACAAGACTATCTCGCATGAATTATTATTAAAGAGGTTTAACGTGATAGCAGGCATGCCAGTCGATCTCTAGTCAAGGAGTTTGGCTTCTTTCTTGCCGGTTTCGAGGTTCACACGGATGTACAAACCCTACGGAACAGTAAATACATGAGCTCTTCCGTCAGACGACTCAATTACGGAACTTACGGGCGGAATCGCTTGGTCCGGTAGAATATCTTGCCACTCGTGCGTCGGCACGAACTCGGGAACATGCTGACTCTGGAGTTGGCGCTGGCACCCTCCAGTTGAGGCACACGAATCCATGACAACATTTTCCTGCGTATCCGACACTATTATTGCCATGGATTCGCCACCTCGAACATGTCCATGCATTTGCACGTCTCCCAATGCAAGGGATGCCAGCATAAATGCAGTGAGCACCTTGACCAACATGTCTGCACCTCTTCACTATTGATAGCTGTTCACTTGGGTCTTGTATGGTGCTTCAAGTGTACCAGTATTTCGGTACCTGCTTTTACGTCAACCAGATCACAATCAACAAAATGCAGCCGCATGTGCAGGCAGCGGCGAATGCGCTGCAAGAGAGTCGAGTTCCCGTCCCCAGGGACGAAGATGCGACTCTGCGTGTACCGTACCAGTCGCTGCGCAGTCCGTCGAGCAACCTGCGCGTGAACAAGTGGGACGCGCTGATCCTGGACGCGGAGATCCTGGGGCTGCTCAAGACGCCCATGAAGAGCATGTTCAGCCTGTTTGAGCCCGGCGTTGTGGACCGCATCAAGCCGGAGATCGACGCGGCGCTCGGGGCGATGCTATTCGTGTTCACCACTGGGCTGGGAAGGGTGCGAGAGGTTTGTGAAGAGGTTTAAAGGTTGTTGCTGATCTGTGGACTGTCAATTGCAGCCAACACCCGGCATGAAGCTGGAGAATGTCCGGTATGCTGCGCATCTGCTGACGCGACGACGTGTGGGCGCCTTCTTCTTGCTGTCGGTGGGGCTGCCGTACGTCTGGAAGCGACTGTTTCGATACTTGTCGTCTGCTCGGTGGACTACCAGAGTTGCTGCTGATGATGCGGATGAGAGTGAAACATCTCGCGAGCGGATTCTAGCAATGATGAAGAAGCTGGAGACGCTGGTGATCACGTGCCAGTTCGTAAACCTACTCGTCTTTTTGCGCAAGGGGACGTATCGATCGTTGCCGGAGAGATGCTTGGGAATGAAAATGGTACGGCAGAATGGCTGTCAATAGATGGATGACTTACGCTCAATTGTACGTTACAGGAAAGCATCACACCGTCAACTGCACCGCGGTCTATAAACTTCGAGTACATGACGCGCCAACTACTTTGGGACGGATTAATGGTACGTTAGAGCAGATTGATTAAGATACGGCAGTTTGTGCTTACGCTTCATGATTGCAGGAGTTCGGCAATTTTGTTTTGCCATTTTTGACATGGGGTAGTCTGCGTACGAGTGCAGCATTGCAAGGAAGATCCTCTACGTCTGATGCTCGCTCTTCGCAGTGCTGTCTGTGTGG
Source organism: Phytophthora megakarya (assembly GCA_002215365.1). Classification (NCBI taxonomy): domain Eukaryota; phylum Oomycota; class Peronosporomycetes; order Peronosporales; family Peronosporaceae; genus Phytophthora; species Phytophthora megakarya. Next base: position 17,527 of record NBNE01000548.1, read on the forward strand.
CATTTCACCGCCTCAGACCCCGTACATCACTTCGTGTAAGCACATCTACTGCTACTACTGTCTGCAAACTGCAGTCGCCATGGAAGACGATTTCGCGTAAGTTCTCGTTGCGAATCCAGCAACATCACTTGTGAACTAACGATCTTCGTGAATTCCAGGTGCGTGGCATGCGGAGTGCGCTTCGATTCATCCCAAAGACTGCGGACGTAGACGAATGGCCTGAGAAAGCACTAATTGAAGTCCACAACGACCTTATCATGCCATGCTTTTGCGCGATAAGTTAAACACTTTCGACAAGTTCTACCACTGCAACATTCAACTAATACAACAATTGTGGTAACACTAGTCTTCCTAACCTAATGAGTACCACTAACTAGAGTACATGTGTTGATTCTTTTGAAAAGGGTGGTGTTAAAAAACACCAGGATGAAATGTTTGCTAGCTCAAGCGAGCCAACAAGAGAAGGACTGGCTCACCGCAAGGGCGGTGAGGCCGTTAGCAGGTTAGATGACGCTATCAGAAGACAGTGACAACTTACGAGCGCTCGCCACGAATGCGGCGGGCCAGCTGGATGTCCTTGGGCATGATCGTGACACGCTTGGCGTGGATAGCGCACAGGTTGGTGTCCTCGAAGAGGCCCACGAGGTAGGCCTCAGCGGCCTCCTGCAGAGCGAGCACAGCCGAGCCCTGGAAACGCAGGTCGGTCTTGAAGTCCTGGGCGATCTCACGCACCAGACGCTGGAAGGGCAGCTTGCGGATCAGCAGCTCCGTCGACTTCTGGTAGCGACGGATCTCACGCAGAGCCACCGTACCCGGGCGGTAACGGTGGGGCTTCTTGACACCGCCAGTGGCGGGGGCCGACTTGCGGGCGGCCTTGGTGGCGAGCTGCTTGCGAGGGGCCTTGCCACCGGTGGACTTGCGGGCGGTCTGCTTGGTACGAGCCATTGCGACTTGAGAGTTTTGCTGTGTTGAGAACGAGGCAAATTGGGGAATGGCTGCCGGAGTTGCAGCAGTTCAAACGGTGAGGAAGACCAGGCGGGTTTTTGCCAAAGTGCTCGAAGACGTTGTTGCACACGGAGGTCTCCGCCAATAGCTGAAGGGAGAGGTGGATTTATTGCCAATTGAAAGTAGTAGAGAAGACACTCCGCCAATCAGAGAACAGAGAATAGATGTCGAAACGGTAGCCAATCAGCACGCAGGAGGTGGGGACAATCTGGAAAGTTGGGTTTGTCGTCCGAAGGTCGCTGGAAGAGGCGACGATGGACGCGCGCAAAATGGGCGCGAACTGGAACTGGGAGCTGCGGATTTGAACGAGTTGCCGAGTCTCATTCTGCAATCTTCCAAGAAGCAAGCAACTCAACAACCAACTCAAGCAACATGTCTGGACGTGGCAAAGGCGGCAAGGGACTCGGCAAGGGCGGTGCTAAGCGTCACCGCAAGGTTCTTCGCGACAACATCCAGGGCATCACCAAGCCCGCCATCCGTCGTCTCGCACGTCGTGGCGGTGTGAAGCGTATCTCCGGCCTCATCTACGAGGAGACGCGCGGTGTGCTCAAGGTCTTCCTTGAGAACGTCATCCGTGACTCGGTCACCTACACGGAGCACGCTCGCCGTAAAACCGTGACGGCCATGGACGTCGTGTACGCCCTCAAGCGTCAGGGCCGTACCCTCTACGGCTTCGGCGGTTAAGCGCATTGCCGCTAGCTGCCTTGGATTCCTGTGTATGGGTCCAACTACTCGCTTCCTTTCGGCTCTTTGTCTTTTGACATAGACGCGGTCTGAAGCTACATATCTCTGGTGTTTTTTAACACCACCCTTTCCAAAGAATCATCCTATGATTAAGGTTTTAGTCCTTGTAGTGCAGTAGTACTAGTACTACTACTACTAGTAGTAGGTTCTTAGCCAAGACGCAGTCTCTGCTGCTGTGTTTGGTTGTGCTGTTGCGAGTAGAACTTCTCTCTTGATTGAATGTCTGGAGTGATGGGCAGGTCTGCTACAGAGACGACCAAGTCGTAGCTCGTGTCGACTTCTCCAGCGCCAAAGACGCCAATGTGCAGAGCGATCCATCGACTCCCGCCCTCTTCGTTCTTGCGTGGGAAGCCGTCCAAGTACGTGTAGAGTTTGATGGACTCGTTGCCTGGGTGTTGTGCAATCCATGTGGAATGGCCCATGGTCGGGTACTTGAACTCGCTGGAGAGGTAGAGATTGGCGTCGCCACCTTCAGACACGTCGTCGGTGTCGCACAGCAGCTCCACGGTAATGAGGTGCTCGTGCTCGTGACGAGAGACGCACAGGTGGTAGAAGTTGTAGCCGTCGGTCGTCACCGTGCCGTTCACTGTCATGTTCGGAGCCACGCGCGTGCCCAACGCCAGTCCCCATTGCGCAATTGTGCCATCAGACGCCAACTGGATCTCGTCCATTTCGCACTCCGAGTCCGCTGAAGGTTCCAACTCCGCAAACGCTTCGTGCGAGTAAACCTCAGCCGATGCAAGCGTGATGCAGAGCGAGAAAACACCCCATAGGAACGACAACATCGCTGCAATTGAGCTCATTGACAAGTGTTCACACTTGGAAGAGGCAGTCAAACTGCGGTTTCAATCTTTCAAATCGACAAGTTTGTTTGAGGAAGAACCGTTATTTGCACTTACGAGATCGATACACTACTGTTTGAACATCGATCTCAACGGCGGCATTGCCTTTCATGTGTATCTCCTGAGCATTGACCTTTATGGAGCGGGGCTGTCGGCAAGGGCCTTGATGGTATCAAGCGAACCTTCGAGGGCCTTTTTGAACTTCTTGCCATCCGAAATCCCGCTGTCCTTGTAGTTTGTGAGACTTACGTTGATGCTCTTGCTATGGAGCAAGTAGCCCACACCATAGCCATGAGGTACGACAGCACCGAACGAGAAGTACTGCAGGAACGGCGTCGTCACGTTGCTCGAGGAGATGAGGAAATTCGTGCTCTCAGCGCGCACGGGGCTTGCCAAAAAGTCGCTGGAGATTCCATTCTGGC
>NBNE01000549.1:0-20530 GCA_002215365.1 Phytophthora megakarya
GTAATTACCGGCTTACTACTACCATTCCAGGAGAGGCTTGTGTTTACTTCTTCTTGAAAATACCGAAGTATATCAGTAGCAAAATGGCGAGGATGATGAACCCAGCAGCGATGGACAGGGCCATGCGTTGACGCTTGTCTCGTGCTGACATGCGGCCAACAATGTTGCCACCGCGACGAGCCATCTCATTGACTCCCTTCACCTTCGAGTGTGTGGCTTCGATCTTTTCCCGGTTTCGCCCAAGTTCATCACTAATTGCTAGAGCTAATGTACAGATACAGCGACAATAGGTCAGCCACAACCTTATCAAGTAACGTCTTCGAATTGACATACCAACTTCCTCCGTATCAGCAATTTCTTTCCGTGCTGCAGTCAATTTATCCGTCGTTCCTTTCATCCTGCACAACAGCAAACGAACGAGGAATGAGCAGTTTACTCTGAAGTACAGCATTAAACCGAACGTACTTGTTGGTAGCAGCAGCCATGCGACTGCGATATTCTGTTGAAGCCTGCATCATCATCAAATATCGTAAGACTCACACAACACACGAAATCCTTGCACCACATTAAATCTCCTTACAGCATTGCCATCACGGTCACCGAAGAGTCCTTCTCTCTCTTCTTTTTCGCGGATTTTCTTGTGATCAGCCGACAGTGACGCCAGACTCTTCTTGTACTGGTCCACTTTCTTGGACAGCTCACGACGGGTAGCCGTGTCCAGACTCCTCACTTCCAGCTCCATTTGCTGGATCTGCAGCGTACAACAAGACAAACAAACGTCAGTGAAAGGACTCGACACATCCAACGTGTCGTCCTCCTACCAGCTGAGTCGCTTGCGTCAACAGATCGCCCACATGAATGATGCTGGCCTTCTTCTTGTCTGTAGCAACAACCATCAGCGTAAAAGCACCGCTTGAAGGCCTCTGTAGCTCGCACCTTTCTGATCCTCGTACGACGCGACCTCGCTCAGCTTCTTGGAGATGTCGCTAGTCAGTGTACGGTACTCCTCGTCGTAGCCATCGAATATGGTGGTCATCCTGATCTCACGTGTTGCAGAATTAGCAATGCGACTTATTCGGAGGAAAATCAAGGCAAGAATGGGGGCAAATGGCTTCCTCTTTTTTTAGCGTGGTGTGGAACACATCGAATTGTAGAAGCCCTTAATAGCAGGTTCTACAAAACACCTAATTAAGGGTCTTCGGACAAACGATCTGGCCGCGTGTCATTCTGAAAGTTGCCTTCGTATCGCTCAAGTGATCCTTACGTGGAGGCTAATTACTCAAGTAATATGCGCCGTAATTTCCTGACTCTTTTGCTATTGGCGCTAGTGGTACTGGCTGCCGTGGGAATGGCAGACACGGAGACGGAGGAGGTGGCTGTGGATGTGGACAGCGATCTGCTCGTCGAAGAGGAGACACTCGAGAGTCTCGAGACGCAGCCCGAGACTGAGGAAGCAGACGCCGTGCCAGCGCACGAGGTCGACCCGCGACTGACGCCTGATGTCATCGAAAAGATTTTCTCCAAGATGTCGGCCAAGTGCCTCAAGCAGGTGCAGGAGAACCCGACGGAGCCCGACAAGGTGTCCGACCGCTGCCGCGCTGAGGTGCAGCGTCGCATTCAGCGCCACCTGCAACGTCTGGACGCGGAGGAGAAGGGCGAGACAAAGGAAAAGAAGACGGACAAGACCGCCAAGAAGCAGAAACGTCGCAACCGCAAGAGTAAGAAGCAGACGCGTGCCCAGCGCGCGGCTGACAAGGCGCAGAAGAAGGAGGAAGAGCATCAGCAGACTCTACAGACGATCTTGGGCTTCGTCGCGACGCTCGTGGCTATCATCGCCGGTGCCATGTTCTTCATCAACCGCAAACTCAAGGCTGCTGGCATGTACTTCCCCAACCCGGACGCCAAGGCTACTTGCTGCGACTAAGTGTGGCGTCCTAGCTAGTCGTTGACAGTAATGTGACCTCGTTTAGTACCGGAGACCTTCGTAATACTAGTAATGCATTTGCTGGTTTTCGTAGCCAGACCTCTATGGTTTGTAGAGTATTTGTTAATGGTCTATTTTGTGCCTCAAACAGTAGCTGTCTAAACTACCTCGACAGATCCGTGCTTGTATCCATTCTTGATTCCGTTCTGAGAGACGATGAGTGGTGAAATCTCGCCTTGCTTGACTCCATTGATCGAGCCGCTGGGATATACAGGATCGCAATGTTCTGTGTGTTTTTCTGACAGGACGATAATTCCACCGACAGTGGTGCAGATGCTGAGTGGGTAGACGACCAATTGCCACCATGAGTTCATGCCCGAAATCTCGTGGAAGAAGATCACACCCGAAATGGAACCGATCAGGATGAGGAACGCTTGGTAAATTGCCACGAGATAAAGCGCGTCGTATTCACGCAGACCGCGATCCAGAACGTAAATGCCACCGCCTGCCGACGACAATGCAGCCACGAAAATAATATACGTCTCTGGGTTTGACCAGATAGCTCCACCTTCAGCAAGTAGCTCAACGGAGGCCTGGATAATAAATTGTAGCACTTCGCGTCAGTACCATTGGTGACATCAACAACTAGCACGAAGTACCCACCTTCAAGAAAAAGAGATTGCCGCCAACAAGTCCAGAGAGCGCACCAAATGCGAATCTCCTCCAGCCGCTCTTCTTGTCGTAGCTGCAGATCATCCACACCAACTATTGTACAGCAACACTGTAAGTATATCGAATTTCACTATGTAGTTCAAGTTTTTCGAGTACTCACCGCCACAGCTGTGAACACTGCGAACACCGCATATTCGATAAAGATACGACTCTGAAAGAGTGCAAAAAGCTCGGCACTATGGTGCGTCGGCGTATCATGACTTCCCGAGATGCCGACAAGCATACAGCCAACCAGAATGACTGCCGAACCTCTCAGATCGTGCGTCGACAGCTTCTCATTGAGCAAATACGGCGATAACACAATGTTCCACACCACACTAAAGCCTGCCATGGGTGCCAAGATGGACTGGATCGCAATTGCACAACAAGCAAGGTCTCAGTTACAGTAAGACGATGCCACGTGGACTCAGCAGTGGAACAATAGTTACTCACCTGTGCTGCATACGCGTAGCTCATGGCGTCGAACACGGGGTTAGATTGCAATTGCACAACAAGCAAGGTCTCAGTTACAGTAATACGATGCCACGTGGACTCAGCAGTGGAACAATAGTGACTCACCTGTGCTGCATACGCGTAGCTCATGGCGTCGAACACGGGGTTCAGCAGGAACACGCACACGGTGGCTGCCGCCTTGACCGACAGCGCCTGTGACGATGTGTGCGCCAGCTTGAGCAGCACCTTGCCCAGCGTGCCGAAGAGCGTGGCGGTGAGCGACAGCGACACTCCGATGACCCAGAGGTGCGACGTCATAGCTGCTTCTACCCAAATATAAATACCGGAGACCAGCAGGTCGACGAATGGCCAAAGGAGCTCCGAAGGCGAAGCGGAAGAGAGCGAGGAAGTGCTCAACGCACACGAACTGACGTTTTTTTCGGAGTCAGCAGCGGTACCTCGCACAAATCGATTCGACTATGAGAGGGTGCCAGACGTTATGGTTTATCTCTATTTTTGTATGGCGCTACTTGAAGCTAGCAGCAGCCTTGCAAGTCTTCGTCATCAACTTGGAGACAGGAATATTGATCTGTAAAGGAAATGCTGCAATGTACTACGTATTCTCATAATTCGATCGATGAGTTTGAGATTTCCTTCAGCACAGCAATCCAAAGCGTACCCAGACGCGTAGTGGCCAAATTAGCCAAATTTGTCAACGTTATTGACGTCGTTACGACTGAGACGTTACCGCTACACTAAAGAAAACAAAGAGTGAGCATGCGTCTGGTAGTGGAATGAGTTTGTACGATCAATGGAGAATTCAAGTGACAGACAAGATTTTTGAGTCTGCATACGCAGACCAACTCATAAATGAAATGGCAGGAACATACCGAAGCTGCAACTGAACACATGCACACCTGTGCAAGCGGCGATGAAGTCGCGAACTCTCGTTTACACCGACACGTGAGCAGTACCGTTCGCGAACGTGCCTTCCTCTTCCTCATCGTCGATGGCGTCCGAGTCGGAGTCGTCTAAGGCATCCTTACCGTCATCGTCAGCGTCCTGCACTTCTGCTTCGACATCAGCATCCAAGTCCGAGGCACTGAGGACCGAGTCGAGTTTGTCGTCCTTTGACTCGTTCTGTCCCATCACCAGCCCAGCGACGCCAATAATGGCAGCCAAGCCACCGATGATCCCGCAGATAACAACCACTGGACCGTACGCGTCAATGAACGACTTCTTGTCGCCTGATGTTGTGCTGCTGAGCTTCGTCGCGAGCTCATTGACCTCGTTGGCCGTACTGGTGACTTCCTTCTCATTGGGCGTCTTGGCTTTGTCGTTCGTGTCCTTGGTGTCGCCATCAGTGCTTTTGCCGGAGATCTTGACAGTTCCATGGTCGTAATTGACCACCGTCTCTCCGTCTACCGCCTCCTTGGTGGTATCTTTCTTGTGGTGACCCTTCCCGAGCTTCTTCGCGGCCTTGGCGACATTCGGTTGGATGCGGACGCTTCCGTGAGGGTAGTCGTGCACAGTCTCACCATTTTCCTTCGCCTTGTCGGCTTCCTTCTTGTGGTGCTTGTGCGAGTGTTTCTTCACTGGGGTGTCGTTTTTCACCGGTGGCTGAGGGGCCGCTTCCTTCGAATGCACTTTAATGTGCACCTTCACTGCCTCTTCCAGCTGCCGCCATGGCGACACCAGCTCTGCGCTGACACCCGCCCCCGGTGCCTCTGACAGGACAACCGCCGCCGTCACACAGAGCAGCAATAAGGCTCGAGATAGCACCATCGGATTGCAGGATTCGTCGAATTCTACTGTGCCTTCTCTGGTTTCGCTTTTTGATGGCAATGGGTTGCTTGAACCTGATATAATCGACTTGAGCAGGGATATTTGATTTTCAATCTTAGAATCAGATTTTAGTAATTAATCGGGAGAAAGTAAAAATCTGATTCTGATTCTACTAATTTTGGCAGTATGGAATTTTAATTCCTTCATGTATTAATAAAATAAAGTGCTTACTATTAAAATAGAAGCACTTTATGTTAATACATGAAGGTTAAAGTACTACGTATGAATTTTTAATTATAGTGACGGCCGCTTCCTGCTCCCCACGCGTAGGTCGCGTACGACAAATGGGTCTCGACACCCCAGCCGCCGAATAATTTCGTCGCTTCCGGAGCGTTCTTCTCCATGCCGGCACCTGCCGCAACAAGAAACGGCATGAAATGGTCTGGTCTCGGATGAGATTCGAGAGCTCCTGGCGCAGACTCCCACGACAGCAGCTTCTCTCGTCGTTGCGCATACGTTAGCTCCTCCTCGTTCTCACCCTTCGTCAATACGCAGTCCAGCCACTCCTGGAAATCAAGTCCGGACTGCGGGATCTCGTCTCCGTCACCACGCATCCCGTGCGTCGCCTGACCAGAGCAGATGATCAACGTGTCCTGATCTCTCAGTGGGGCTAATGCTCGACCCAAATCGAAATGTGCACGCGAGTTTAACTTCCAGTTGATGGACAACGTCACCACCGGAATGTCCGCTTGGGGGCGGATCAGCGTCATCGGCACGAAAGCGGCGTGGTCGAACGCACGCAGCACCTGCGTCGCCTTGATCTTACTTCTCGACAGCAGTGTGGCTACCTCATTGGCAAAGTCAGCATCGCCCTTTGCGGGATACACCACCTTGTACGCGTCTGGAGGGAACCCTTCGTAGTCGAACAGCATTCCTGGAGCGGGAGACTTGGAAATCTCGAAACCGATGCGATAGGTTTCCCAATGTGCCGAAATCAAGAGAATCCGCTTCGGCTTGTGAGCTCCACCCGGATACATGTAGAGTTTCTTGAAGGTCGAAGCCACGTTACGTGCAGGTCTGCTTGTGCGATTCTCTACGCCGTGCTTGAGTAGCCACAGCGGACCGGGTCCGTGCGAGACAGCGAGGACGGGGTGGTGAAAATCATCGACAGCGCTCATCGGCCAACGTGACAGGACAAGAGCAGTTCAAGAAGTGTGCTGTGTGTGGAGATTTCGGGAATGACACACGGAATTGTTGCTGTTCACTGCATCAATGCGTAGAAACCGACAACTTGGTTTGACGCCATTTTATTGGTTCGTCTCTATATTGATTGCGTTGGGGTCATGTAACATGTGCGTTATCCGCAGCAGCAAATTGTCGATACCGGGAATCTACCTTGATGCGTTAAAGTGAATTTTCTCCGTTGTCGTCGAGGCTGGTCTCAGCAATCCGTACACAGCATCACCCGAAAGCTCCATGGGAGCGTTACGATGGTCTTGATTTTTCGCGCTCAGCCTCTGTGATGATGATAAGTCATTTTTAGTCGGCAGCAGAATTGAGCCCTACCAAAAACCGGATTGCATACCTGCTTGATGTCGCTTATCGTGGACTCGCGCTCAGCCCCTGTGATGGTGATAAGTCATTTTAGTCGGCAGCAGAATTGAGTCCTACCAAAAACCGGATTGCATACCTGCTTGATGTCGCTTATCGTGGATTCACGAAGTTCATGGTCCCTCCACACGAAATCAGTGCCGAACTCGTGGTAATATCGCGTATCCTGCAGCCTCAGGGTTCCCTACTCGGCAAAAATACAAACTTATGATTCTTGAACGTCATCTCTGTACTGAGTATATATGCAAGTTACTTTATCATCGATGCGACAGTAGTATCTGCACAACAACAAAAAGCCGAACTCCATCACTCGCTGCAGAGGAAAGAAAACAATCGTCAATTGTACCAGTAAATTGTTGCTTTTGTGCGAAACGCTACTTACCACTCGAACTTCGACGTAAATCTCGCCCAAGTCTCGAATGTCATCTGTAGATACTCGGTTAACTACTGCAGCAAGATGTGTACAAGTACCATCACATACCTTCGAAAAGGAGAACCCGTTCGTAGAAAAGAATGGAAACTTGTTGCTGTAATTTGTCCAGTGGCAGCATCTCTGATGTAGGAGTGACCTTAATCGAACGTCCCTATGAATCGCACCAAACAATGCGTGAACAAGTGGAAATACATAGCAGCATAAGTCTCCACATACATCTTGTAAGACGGTTCCGATGTAGCTTGTACTTCACACAAAACAACGAGTACGGACATCGTCAGTTTCCATAGAATGCCATGTTAGTTTATACATTATTCCATACCTGTATGTGAAATCAAACGACGATGGTTCCCATTGCTCGCTAATAAACAACATCAATACAACATAATAAACCATGCGTCATAAAGCCATAACACGGCACGTACGAGACTTCCTTGTGATCTTGCATCCACGTGTGCAACGCTTCCTTGGCATCGAAGTGGATCGTGAAGCCGGTAGCAGGGTGCTCAATTTGGAGCGTACTATCAGCGAACACAACTTCGGGCAGTGGAATAGCAGGACGTAGACCTAGTGCTGCTGCCAGTTCCTCGCGATGCGCCGAACTCATCGCTGGCGCCTTGTGACAAGAGAATCTCCAGCCACCGACTTCGCGCACAGACTCCGTTGCGGCGCCATGACCAACGGTCGTTGTGGTGCTCATGTTGCGACGATCCAAACTGAGAATAAATCCCGCGCAAAATTCGATCATGATTTGACAAAGCTCCACTTGTGCGACCAACTTGGAGTCGGTGGCACTCACCCAGTCTGACATCAAGACTCAAGCCGCTTGACTCATGATTTATCATTCACGAACCTAGTCAAGCAAGACTCCAGGTTGAGATTCTGCTGCGAAACAAAATTAAGTGGTGGCGGTTGAATTCCAGTGTAGACGTAGAAACCAGCGAGCCGAGACAAGCAACGTAATGCAATGCAGGTTTCGCGACAGGCTCATGTATGGTATTTCGCGCTGACAATCGACGTTGAAATCCAACGAGCAGCGCGTCTGCCACGCCGTTACACGGCTTCTTCCACCACGAGAATGCCGTGTAACAACACTACCAGTTCGCGCGCTCATTTCAGGCAATCGTGGCTCGATTTGCCTGTCCGTCAGCACCATACATCGGCCAAGATACTTTCATGTGACGGACGCAGGAAAGGCGCCGTTGAACTGCCGCCGAGTTCAAGCTGCGACGAGCGCGGACGTCAAACCGCAGCACCATCTCGCCAGAGCTGGTCGGGCGCCAGTCGCAAAACACTGCCAAGCCGTGCAAATTGCACTGCAATGCATCCGGTTGAAGTGTCCTCGTCGACATTGCGACGACCAAGGTGGCTACAAGACATGGACTCGTCATGGTGGGATTTTGAACATTTTGGCGGGATTTTTACCACACAGCTGGATTTTAACCAATCCGACATCGCTGTATCCTTTATTATCCACCAATCACGAGTAATATTCTGGACGACAGTGGGAGAGAGTGAAAAAACGCGTTTTTGCCGATCGGTTTGCAGAGGATACCTGCGCAAAAGCATTCGATTTTCGCACTGGTATCGACACTGACAGGTTACCAACTTCAATATCCGGACTTTCTCGTGACATTTGCAGTGAGCTACCGTCGGGACACGAATATAAACGGAGCGCTGGGCGCTGTGTGCGCTCCAGCAACATCGTTCCCAACGTTTGCTCGACATGCACTTGATGAAAACAAGGCGACTCGCTATGCAAACGTGTCTACGACTTGACCCGAATATTCTGTTTCTCAGCGCATAATTCGTGTGATTGGCCAAAAGTCGATGCATACGAACCCTAAGTGAAAACCGCCGGCTCTATTCGCCTGAGCGCTTTCTCTGTGAATGATGTGGCGTACCTAGCGTCAGCTGTTGTCGAGTCGCACGTCCTCGAGCCCCATAACGGAGAAGACACGCAGAGCCGCATAAGCCGAAGAAGCCGCCGCCTGCTTCGGCCGAGCCCCACTTCCACACCAGCCGGATCGGCCAAGAGAGCTCAGAGCAGTCGACAGAGCCAAGATGACGGGCGACGGAGGCGTGATCGTGCCCCGCAACGTGTTCGCGAAGCTACCCTCGTACAACCCCTTTGTGGGCACGTTCCATCACGCGCCAAGGTGCGTTTAGTCTCGCTTCCGTTTCTTCCTCTTCGGATCTATGTCCTAACCTGCTCGATATACCTACAGCGCTGGTAACCGTGGCGCTGTCTACTTCTCGAGTGACATCGTCGACATGGCGGAGCTCGAGGAACGCAAGAAGTTCCGCCACCACCCGCTCACCGGAATTTTCCACTCGTTGCCAGGCTACTACGACCCGCTGCACAAACTGGCTGCTTGTCGACGTGTCATGACAGCCGAGGGAATCTATTCGGACACCGAGTCGCTGCGCTCTTTTGTTGCCATGGACATCACGGACAGTGAGGACTTTGCGTCTCTCCAACAGCCCTCGCAGATGAACCGCATGTACAGCGACTCTAGATGTATCCCTAATGCAGACCTCATGGCACGTCCACGTCGCTTTAGTGACGGCGATGCTGATCCGTTTTTCAATGGAACCAAGAACGGCTCGCCAAACCACAAGAAGGATGGCAATGTCGAGTACCACGACGAGTCCACAGATAGTGACGTCGATGAAGACCTTGCTGCGCTGGAGCAGGAAGCACCGCGTTCGGCGCCGCTGAACATTCTGTCAGTCACAGACAAGTACGACGTCCCACCCCCAGTTAGTTTGCCGCCTCGTCGAACTCCATACAAGAAGCCGAGGAAGTCGTCTGGTACATCTTCCACGAGCACAGAGAGTGAAGGACTATCTCCACCAAAGTTGTTCATTACACCAAGCAACGAACGTGCCGAGTTGGGCAAGTCTGCGGGCTGCTCCGAGTTAACCGATGGTTTCATCTCGACCGGCAAAGGCATTTTCAGGAAGGTTGGGTTCCGCTCATCTTTGCATGAGCGTCCAGTTGACAAGGACGCGGGAAAACTTCTGACACCAGCGAAATTGAACCTTCGGCGTTCGGTGACCGAAGGTGACTCGGATGATGATATCAACGACGAGTACACCCAGGCAGCACCTCGCATTCCAGCGAACCCGTTTGTTGCGAGACGGTTGAATGATGGCGAGCATCTCCGTATTATGGCAATTCATCGCACAGGAAGACGTGACTCGCAAGCACTCAAGAATGACGAAGATGCCAGTGACAGCGAAGACGAGGTGAACCACCCGAAACCGTATTTTATTCATGAAAAGGCTGTCACAGAACAGTATGAACTGGTTGGTGAAGACCAACTGGGTGATGGCTCCTACGCTGTGGTCAAGCCTGCTATTCGCCGCGTCAATGGCAAGGAAGTTGCGATCAAACAGATTCACAAGCGTTTCCTGCGTGATGAAGCTGCCAAGAATGCCGTTAGCCGCGAGATTGAGATTCATCTTCGATTGCGCCACAAACACATTGTGCGGCTGTATGAGGTGTATGAAACACCGGATTTCCTCTACCTGGTGATGGCGAAGGCAACAAAGGGCAATTTGAAGGCTTTGATGCAGAGAAAGCGGATGCTTCCGGAGGCACTTGCTGGAAAACTATCACAGCAAATTGTCCGTGGTGTACTATTCCTTCACGACATGGGTGTACTGCATTGTGATCTAAAACCTGACAATATTTTGCTGAGTGATGCCAAGTCCGCAGAGGGGGGCGAGAACTCGCCAACCATGCGCCGTCCATCCCCTCCGAAGTCAAGTCTAGATCCTCATGCTGACGTTAAGGTCAATGACTACAACGTTGAGCTGTGTGACTTCGGGCTATCTGTGAAGGTGCCAGACGTCCGCTTCTTCAAGCTAACTGGCGACGTTCACAAGGTCCCATTCACAGGAGTTACGGGTACATCAGGCTACATTGCGCCTGAATTGTTACAACAACAGTCGTACGGCAAACCCGTGGATATGTGGTCGGTGGGTATTATTATTTTCGAGATGTTGACCGGATACCAACCATTCTACCCTCCACATGCCTGCATCAACGAAGACGCTGATTTTTCTGATCGGGTGTGGAAGACCATCAGTGCCGATGCTAAGGATTTGGTTCAGCGCTTGCTAGAACGTGACCCGGCCAAGCGATTAACTGCATCTGATGCACTTGCGCACTCCTGGTTCGAATCGGCCATGTTTGCCATTTAGATGTGCCCTGAGCTGAGTTGAACGACGAAGAACAGTAACAGGTTTTGGGTAATAGCACAAAGTACAAAAGAAGAGTATATTGCGAGATCAGACGCAATTTTCAACCATCCAAGTTGCTGCTCATTAAAATCATCAACAGCTATGAGAATTTGTGGCAAGCACGTGTTGATGCTTCAGTTTCTTAGGGCCTTTGTTGTCGGCCCACTTGAAAAACTCACACCTCGCGTCAGGATTGCCCTTTTCACCCTGTCATAAGAAAACCATAGCGTCAGCCAGGATGATTAGTACCGATTTAGTTCAACCTTACCACTGGCTTAGTGCAGACGTAAAACTTGCGACCCCAGTTCTCGTTCACCTTCAGAACTGATCGTAGAACAGTTGGTTGACCGCAATGGCACAATGGAGTTGGAGGAGGCTTCCCACTGAGGAATTGTGCCCACTCCAGTTTCCCCTTTTCCACAGATTTCCGACTCGCTGATTTCTCCACAATTCGTGCCTCATTAGAAAACATTTTATATACATCCGAGCCTTCACTCCAATAGTCATTGCGAGCCGATAAAGATTTTCGTTTGGTCCCTGTATGGCTGAAGAATGAAGTAATCGGTCGCTGTCCGTTGTTTATCCGCTTTTTCGGAAGGGAATCGCCAACAGGAAAGCGTTCAGGAGAGGAATGCTCCAAATTCTCTCCAGCATCAGTCGCATTATGACTTCGTACAACGAATGACTTGATGCTCTGCTGTGTACCTGAAAACTCCAGATAATTTTTGGCGCACAACGATAAGTTATTTCCTTCATTGCTTGGGGTAGTATCGATGTCCACGGTGAAAACCATCACCACTGGACAATGATCTGATCCAAGACGTTCTGCTTCGATGCTATGAATGCAAAAAAGTAGTCCAGCATCAATATTTTCCTTCCATGCATACCCCTCAGCGACTTACCTGCACGAGGATACGTACTCAAGCAACGTGGGGTCTAGAATAATATAGTCGATTCGGGTTCCATAGTTTGTTTGGCGTGCGCCTGTTACAGTGTTCCAGCACTAACACGAAATGTAAAACATAAGTCCGGTTTTTCACCCCCAGACAGCTTAAGCACCTACTCACCGTGAACGCTTTCCTTTGATTGGGGTGGAAATACCGAAATGTATCAAACATATTTGCTGTATCTGCTCCATGCGAAACAATTTCGCTGTTCATCTCCGAGGGAGACGTTTGTTCATTCGCGTCTGGGTTTCTGAGGAAAGCGTCCATCCACCTTCTACAAGGATGATCATCAAAAGAGCTACCTTCATATCTATGTGCATCAGGATCACAATGGTCGATTTCTCGGTGAGCAACATTAATATCACCCTGCATTCCAACAGAAAATCAGAGTTGGAAACTCGCATGTGGAATAAATTCAACAAACAGCACACACCACGACAATGACGCGCTTGCTTGCTTCTCGCAAAGTCCTGACACGGTCTTCCAGCAGTGCATGAAACTGAAGTTTGTACTCCAGTCGGTCCACGGATGCTAGAGCAGGACAGTACGTATTAAGCAGTACAAACGCTTGGTGGTCGGTGATAACGCAGCGTCCTTCAGCTTCTAAATCGTTCACCAGTTTCGACGACAGCTGATAGTCACAGCATCCAGTACACAAAATCAGCGTCAATCCCAAAGGCTAGTGTGAAACTAGCAGCCACAACTACATCCTTTGTCACCTCATTGTGCAATGATCCGACGTGCCCCACGCTGTCCTTCGTCTGCCAGAGTCCCGTCAGTCCCTCCTCCGCTGCAACAGTGGGCACATCGCTCTTGACGAACGTCACCACACCCGAATATCCTCCTCGAAGTCGACAGAACGAGTAGAATGCATCGAAACCTGCCGTATCATGGTCACTTCAATATCATGACTACATCCATATCGACACTGCTGTCCGTCTCACCTGGTGGTCGCACGAGTTCCTGGTCAAGTTCCGAGCGCGTCATCTTCGTCTCTTGCAGACAAATTATGTCAGCTTCCAGGCTCTCCAGAAACTGCTGAAGACTCTGCCCCAGTCGCTGCAGTACAGCGCGCAGGCCATTGACGTTCCACGTCACAAGTCGCAGCTGACGCATCAATGCCATTTTGCTGTAGCTCAGCAACATTCCCACTTAAGTCCGACATATATTTCATCCAATAGAAACTCCTCCTATCTTTCTTATCGACCAATCACGACATTTGGCGCCGTTTCCAGTTACGCGCGCATTGCCACTAAGACATTGATCTATGAGCGTCGACGTCGCAGCCATCCGCGCAGCCTTCGCGGCCTGCAACTTGGATCTGGAAGAAGATGCAGCGACCACGTGCGTCTCTATCTGCGCAGAGTTCAGCTTGAGCTCGGACGACATGGCGGCGCAGTGGGACGCGTACTCCATGAACCAGCAGCTCTCAGGTGCCGCCGACGCCGACGGCCTCGTGGCGTTCCGCTCGCACCTCAAGCAGCAGCAGGCCAAAGCCAAGGAGCCCGCACCCGTCATAGCCTCGCAGAAGCGACGACAGTCCAAGACGCCCGTGCTCAAGCGCGAGGCCGAGAGTCAGGACAAACTGAACTCGCTCTACAGCATGAAGTCGCCCGAGGGTAAGCACGCTCGCTCCTTCAATAGTCCGTCGGGCAGCAACAAGGTGCAGCGCAAAGAAGGCATGTTCTCGCCCTCGTCCATGCAGTCTCCGCCCGGTAACAGCTACGAGAAGCGCACAGATGCAGGCAAGACTGTGTCGGAGTTCAATGCGCATCTGAGGAAACAGATCGAAGGACTGGGAGCTAATACGGGAAGTCCAGTTAAAGTGAAACAACCCTTCCCGTCCCGCAATTTGGCACCGAATGCGTCGTACATGTACACGCCGTTGTTCCAACGTGCCATTGCGTTGGATGAACAGCTTGTGGAGTATGAGGAGCTCGTGAAGGAAAAATTTAAACTGGAAGAGCTTAAGCCGGTTGGAGACCCATCACCAGCCCAAGTTACGGTGGTTGGCCGTATTGTGTGTGAGGCAGCGGAGGGCAAGTTGAATCCGAGTGTCGTACAGATTGAAGGATCCAGGAAGACATGCGGTGGCCAGCGTGTGCTCCTCGACTTAAGTGCAGTCCCCAATTTCCAGATTTTCCCCGGGAAGGTTCGTTGTTGCGACTATATAACTCGGCTGTGGAATTGGTGCTGAAGATACTAACATTATTTTCGTCACTGCAGATTGTTGCTGTGGAAGGCGTTTTCCCGGATACTCGGTCACCTTTAGCAGTAAAGAGGTTCCTCGAGGTACTGTTTCCATTGTTATGGTTGTATGGAGTATTTTGCTGTTGTTTTAAACGAGATGTTTGTGCATTTTGTTTGTAGCCAATTCCTGCTCCACCTGCTACATCTCCGCCTGCACGTATCAAAGAAATCCAAGGTGAACACGGGAAACCTGTCCGTGTGCTCACCGCTTGCGGCCCTTTCACGACCACTAGCAATGTGGACTACTTGCCGCTGAACGATTTGCTCCAGATTGCCATTGACCAGAAACCAGACGTACTTATTCTTGTAAGTGTGATGCTACTCCTTAATGCACTGAGAGTGCAGACTGACTCTCCGATACTTGCAGGTGGGACCGTTCATTGATTCCATGCACTCGATGTTCCAAGATGGTCTGGTCAAATACGACGGCATGATGCTTAGCTTCGAAGAAATCTTCTTGTTCAAAGGTGATAACCATTCCAAAGAATACTGTGGGCTACGCTATGCTAACCACGACTATTGCCATGGCGAACAGTGATGACACTGTTAGATAATGTGCTGTCGCAAGACGAACGCATCCAAATCGTGATTGTTCCTTCATTGAGAGATGCAAACCACGAATTTGTATACCCTCAGCCTCCACTGGACAAGAAGAAAGCTTGCGAAGCGTTAGGGACACCAGAACACGCTAAGGTTCGTACTTCTCACTGTTCCACGAAGAGCGTATTATTTATAACCCTTGCTTTATTACTGCAGCGCGTTCACTTCATGTCCAACCCAAGCACGTTCTCATTCCACGAAGAACGTATTATTTTATAACCCTTGCTTTTTATTACTGCAGCGCGTTCACTTCATGTCCAACCCAAGCACGTTCTCGATTAACGGAGTTGTGTTCGGAACGTCAACCTTGGATGTTGTTGTGCAACTGAGCTCAAACGAGCTTTACAGGTTAGTTTGTTTACATTTTGCTGCTTGTACATGATTCAATAACTACCAGTAACCTGTCTTTCCATATAAAGAGCTCAAAATCGCGACCAGAACCGACTACTGCGCCTTTGTGAACAAGTTGTCGTTGCTGCTTGTACATGGTTCAATAACTAGCAGTAACCTGTCTTTCCATATAAAGAGCCCAAAATCGCGACCAGAACCGACTACTGCGCCTTTGTGAACAAGTTGTCGACCAGCGGAGGTTCGTTTCTAAGGCATGTATTCGTACGTGTTGTTGCCGTGATTAACGCTTGCAACTGTGTTCTGTAGCTACTACCCCATGTTTCCTCCTCCATCAAATAGTGAGGCACCCATCGACCTTCGGTATATGAAGCAATTCCAGTTCGAGCAGACCCCGGACGTCCTGTTGCTCCCTTCAATTCTCAACCGCTTTTGTGGGGTACGTTTGCTTTGATGAACTTTGTGAGACAACACGATGGTCATGATTTTCTTTGCCTGTCGAATTTACAGCGTGTGAAAGACTCCATCTGCATTAACCCTGGTCAGCTATGCAAGGGAGAATCAGGTGGCACCTTCGCCCACATCACCATCCTTCCGTTGCCCAACGATAAGATCGAAAGCGCGACCGATGACAAGTGCACACACTTCGTGCCCGACCGAACGATCGTCGAGATCAAGCGCATTTAGATAGTAGATCAAAAGTGCATCCAGCGATGCCAGTACACATCAAGCTGTATTGGAACAAATATTCAAATGAAGTTGGGACAGTTACCTAGCATCTTGCATCTGTACAGTATTATCAAAGCAGTGCAGCCATCTCGATGACTCTTCAACAAAAAATTGCAAAATTTACCGCCATAATTCAAAATTTAGGTCAAACTTGACGGTCAAAGCGTTGTCTATCGATGAACTCTAACGATGGCAAGTCGCCCGCTGCTCCAAGCGAGGCTCGTCCACGCTCGTAGGTTACCGCTTCACTTTTGTTCGTTCTCGCGTCTCTCATACTTGCGCTCTATGACTGCAAAGCTCGGACTCGTCGCTGACGTCCAAAGAGCATTTGATCGACCGCATCAAGCAGAATTTCGATCTGGAGACGCAAAGCTGTCGCCAACGAGAGCAACAGACAGCGACTGAAGGGCAAATTGATCGCATCGATGACAGACACGTGCAAGATCAACTGCGGCGTCTGAAGCGACGATGTGCCAAGCTGGAGCGGAAGCTACAGGAGAAGGAGGCGGAGGTGCAGTCGCTGCAAGATCAGGATCACTTGCGCTTTCCGCTTCTCATGCACGAGACGATGCGTAGTCTGCGCTCATTGGAGGACAATCAGTCGGACTCTACAGCAAATGTGTCGGTGAGTTGAGCTTGATGTTGAGGAGGTTTTCGTTATTATGACAATGTGCAGCCTCTTTCGCACTCTCTGATAAGCAGTTTGGCCCATGAAAAAAGAGATGGGGATGCGCGCATCCACGAGTATGAAAAGCAGGTGAGCCGCTTTGCTTATAAATTAATATGTAAAGATTATCATGCCTGACATTATCGCTGTAGATTGCTGAATTGTACGAGGAAAACCAACAGGAAAAACTCAAGAACGAAATGCTGAACGAGTGTCTTCGAGATCAAAAGCATGCTAAGGCGAAGCTAATGAAGGCGTGCAAACATATCAAACAGGAACTCCAAGCTGTAAAAGATAGTGGACTCAGCCAAATGCTGGTGGATATAGAGGCTCGGTGCGACGCGTTGGAGAAGGAGAAGGCCCGGTTTGTGGAAGAGCTGGAAGCAGAGCGCTCTTTGGTAAGCTATATTTTTGGTTGGTCATTTCCAGACATACCACGTACAAGAAAATCAACTAATGATATTGGCTTTCGCAGCGCGAGCAGCAGGAATCCCAGCAGAAGATTCTCACGAAACAGCTTGACGATTTGGCTTCTGAATCAGCTAAATGGGAAGGTATAATCTCGTATTGAAGTGCGTTTGCTTCTCAAACGTAACACGCTGCTATCTGTTGAAAGGTATTGTTGCTAGGAAAGACGAGAAACTGCAGCAGGCACGCGACCAGATATGTGATCAGCAACTGATGATCGAAAACTTAAAAGCGGACTTGAACATCGTGGAACAAAGGGCTGAGCATTCTCCTGAGCTTCTTCGCGATGATGACCAAGAAGAGGTGTGCTCCTATTCAATGTCTTCAGCAAGCACCGCATTGTTATTCACATTTTGCCCGTTTGTGCCAGATCAAACAACTAAAAGCAACAATCAGCAAGCAAAGGGAAAAATGTGAAGACGTTCAAAGCGAAATACGCCAGCTCCGAGCTGAGAACGACTTTTTACGCGAGCAACTCGTTGCTCAAAATGGAGATCTTGTTCAAGATGATGCTTCGCCATGCGCTGCCCAAGAGACATACGATAATATGTTGATCCAGGTAAAACTACTGTCATCGCAGCGCACTTGAAGCACTAAAGTATCTGTGTTTGAACGTATCAGGTTCGCTTTATCAAAAGAAGACTACTCGCACTGAAGGAACTGGTCCAAACATACGATGAAACAAATACGATCAACATAAAGCTGTTCGATGAAGGAGATTGGCTTCACGAGGAATGCGCACAAGACAACAACGAGGCGGATCGATCATGTGAAGGGTACGCGATACAGCTTTCAAGGAATATTTTGGATGCAGCTCGAAATCTTTCCGAATTACAAGACGTGGTCGAGGATGCTTGCGCTCGACTAATTGGTAGCACTTGCGCATTGTAATGATGGAATGGATACATGTAAAATTGGAAGTATCGATGGTGGTATATGCATCGTGCTTGTCACCCTGAGCAATTCCTACCAAGACCTGCACCGCGACCAACCTTGTTTTACGGTGACTGCTTCGCAAGGTAGGCAGCAATGTCCGGGTTCGCAGTAAAATTGGAAGTATCGATGTAGGTTATGCATCGTGCTTGTCACGCTGAGCAATTACTACCAAGACCTGCACCGCGACCAACCTTGTTTTACGGCGACTGCTTCGCAAGGTAGGCATGGTATACGGGACGTTGAGTAAATGTGAAATTTATGGTACCATCCATTGTTACGCATTGAATTGCGCAGGAACAAGTCGAGGCTTTGGGGACGGTCTATAGTGGGGACAATGTTGCGAACTGCACGCTTTGAGAATCGACAAACGGAGCTCTCACTCACGTCACCCACGATAACAGCCACACGATTGTAGTCATCGCGGCCACCACGGCTACGTGTTGTTCCTGGCAACGCGAAGATCTGACGACGAGTCTCGGGAGGCATTGCAAAAAGCAAAGCGCGCTGGCAAGACAGAGAGCTCACACTCTGAAGGGAGCTGCTTGTAGTACAATTTGTTCTGCTTGAGCATTGGGGCACGCCATAGAAGAAGGATGCTTGGGAAACTACATGGAGCAAGAAGTGGATACTTGCGCAACTGATGGCATTTCTATTAATCTGATTCTAAGATGCCTTTGTCTGCTACGCCTTCAATACACAACCAGCGTGTGGTGCTGTCGCGTGTGGTGCTGTCGCTCCGCGATGGGAAGTGCCAATTGTTGCCGACCCGCTGCGGCCGAGCAGAGTACGGCAGCGGCTCCTCGACCGTCACGCGACGGCCGTGCACCTGGTAATGCACTTGGTGGCGCTCCTTCCAGCGGCCGAACGCGCGGTTGTGGATCATCTGGAAGTGGTGGTCGCGCATCTCGTCATTGGACACCATGAGCGTGCGGCCGCCAAGCTTCACGGCCGCGAACAGCCAGTACCAGTCGTCGTTGTTGCCGATCTGGCAGTTGAACATCTTGTGATTCGCTTGCCATTGCGCGATTTGGGTGCGGTGTTCGGCTGGCACCTGCTCGTCCGAGGTGCGACGTTCATGCAGCACGATCAGCACCTTCTTGCTCTGAGCCTCGTAGTGCTGCACCATGAGCTCGATCTGGGCGTAGTTGAAGCCGCCGCTGCAAACATGATTCCATCGAGTTAGTCGGGCAAGTCTCGCTCGCATAGCAAGAAAAACGTTACAAATACACACAGGACGCACCCCTCGAAGTTCTGGTTGCAATAGCCGACGTTAGCGGCGTCAATCACCACGTCGAACGGCCCGAATTCCGACAGCCATAACTTGAACTCGTCCCATTGCGTCCGGCGCTTCTCGTCTGTGCGCACTAGCTTCTCGATCTGGTCACAGCATGATCAAGCGGGTCAGACGGCAGGTTCCCCCGGTATTGCCACACTGACTCAACGCACCTTTGCCAGGAGCTCCGTTGTCAACTCCGCCGACAGCTCCAATGACTGCAGCTGGTCACCCGTCACGGAACTAACTCCCTGTTTGTCAACTGTACCCTCGGTGAACTTCCACTTGTGTCCGTCCTGTTGTGCCGCCTCGCTACATGTACAACAAGAGCACAATCATATCAGATGAGCTGTTAAAAGCAGCCATATTCGCAGCACCGACCTGTTGAACCAATCCTTCAGCACGTCCCACGTCGACAGACTTGGCTGCCAGATCTCGTCCATGAAATTGGCCAGGAAGGCGTAAAAGTGATCGGCATTGCCGACTTTCACACACACACGCAACAACGCCACGTAGTCGTCCTCCGTGAGCTCCAACTGGTGCGAGAGCAGCTTGTTTCGTATCCAAATGCATTTGTCCAAGTGGCCAGCGTCGCTGTGCGCCTGTAGCAGAGGACCGAACGTGCGCAGCTTTGGCTCCACTTGAGCCTCCTCCATCTCAGCAATGATCGCCTCGCACGCATCAAAGTCTTGCGCCTGACTGCACAACTTGACCATGGCACTGTACATCGGTTCCTCCGACTCCAATTTCTTTCTCTGCTTGGAGGCGGCCTTCATATCCTGATAGACCTGGTAGGCCCCAGTCTTGAAGGCTGCCGGGTCTTCGGCCTTGCTACACACGTTGATGACGACGTTGTAGATGTACGGAGCCACGTTCACACCCTCGCTCTTCATTTGCTCGTACAACTCCAGCGCCCGAGCGGCATCGTTCTGCTGAGCGCACTTCTGCACTCGAATGCGGAACTGGTACTCCAGTTTCTCTGCTGGCGTCTGCAAAAGTATCGCAAGATAGAAACAGGGTCATGCCTATCGCTCCGAGCCATGAGTGCGCAGTTGAGTGGAATTGGCGAACCTGTTTGCGCTCGCGTCGACGCTGCGTTTTAGTCAACTTGCGTGCTGTAGTCACAATATTAGCGCGCTCGTCC
>NBNE01000550.1:0-20528 GCA_002215365.1 Phytophthora megakarya
CTCTGATCGACTTCATAAAACTGGGGTTGTCGAAGAGTCGAAGCAACTGTTCAGGTGGGTGTTGCGGACTTGGAATCGTGACCGATCCGGTACGGCAGCAGCAGCCAGGAGTCTCATTAGAAAATTTCCAAGCGGCGCAGTGCCCACATACTCGATCGCTTTCCCGGTCGTCGTCCACATAGCGCGAAATGTAGTGGCACCCACCTGGTACGATAGAGGGATCAAAATTGTTGCGGTTGGCAAGCTTGTACTGGCGATACATGGCGCGGAGACGTTTAGCTTCTTTTCGCCGGGCATGTTTTTCTTCACTAATTTCTGGTAGGGGTTGTTGCTGGCGCCGACGCCGAACATCTTCAGTGTCTGTGCCGCGTGCGAGATCTCGCTGAGATGTAGACATATTTGCTCGTCTACGACGTTGCCGGTAGGTGTTGAAAGCCCTTCTTCGAGCCGCTGTCTGGTTTTCCCCAGGCGAAGCTGGACCCGCACCAATATTAGAGATAGTAGCGACACCTATAGAAAACCGCGCAGAGTTATCGACGGACATGTCATATTCATCTTCTGTGTGCGCTTCTGTAATCGCACCCATAGGCAGTCGTTTACATGTTCTCGAAGGCTGAGGAGGGTTGTCGTGACGGGGGCGTAAGATGGAACATTACCGCCTTCATTAAGCTGTAGGTCGGCTAGTTGCTTAGTATACCTAGACACTTTTACACGCCGCCTTAACCTTCGGCGTCTCTTTGCCTCTGCTTCCACCGGACCAAGCGGTGTCGCGTTCGCTTCTGCGTTTCTCTCTAGTGCATATAGGAGCTCCTCTCGGTTTCGTTTCTTTCTGCCTGGTGGCATGCCCGATGGAAATTTGGAAATGAGAGAGGCAACGAGTAAAAATACAGCAGCCATAGCGTCTGAAGAGAAATATGAAGTGTGGAAATGACGCTCAAGCATCACGCATTTAATTTGAAGTTTTGGTATGGCAATGTAAAGGTGAAGCAGGTATGCAACTGTACACAAACTAAGGTTAATGTTAGTACCAATCCGTATACTAATATACAAATATAAATTAACTTTAAGCATATTCCAAAATGCTCAATCAAAAATTACTATAACGCAAGTAAAAATTGTTTTTATTCCTTCCTTTGCGTCGTCCAGTAGACGTTTGCAGTCCATTGTAAATTGAAACAATGAGCTGATAAAATAAAGGTACAACATTCCAATCGACAAGTTCATATAATGGATATTTCAAATAGGCGAATCTTACAATTAGGCGATGTTATATGTAGGCATTCCCATGAATCCACAATTTATTTCCAATTAAGCGATTCATTTGTGGACATGCCATAAGTTTTTGTGGCTAGTAGATGTTGCGCCACAAACGTATAATATTTTATTTAAAAGTAATTAATGTCCTATCCATCACAATTGATCACAAAATGTTGCGCTATGTAAAGTGCTCAAAATCCATATGTTGGGAATTGACAAAAGACGGCACACACACTGGATTCTTCCCTTACGCGACCGTTTTAGCCAATTATATAGAGACTACCTTTATTTTAACCAATGACACATAGAGACTACCTCTATTTTAACCAATGGCATAAAACTGTAACACCTAGCGTGACTAACATTGGATCTATTATAGTAAGTGAGATCCTCACTCGTATCGATGATCACGAAAAACGCTATTACGGAGAATGCACATTTTGTAACACGGTTTTACGTTCTTTGACGACTGTGTACAAGCGCGATTAATTGTACGATCCAACCCTCAAGATAATATGTAGGAGATTTGAAAAAAACTGTTGTTCTTGATTATTGATGTGAAATTGAATAGACGGGATTTACACATCTTGATAAATAGGACCAGTGAATCGGATCTTAGGTAAACTCTAATATCTGTATATAAAATCGATGTTCGTTGTCACGCTAATCCGGACTTATGATTGACTGTACAATATATCAAAAATCAGTGGCGGTTTGGTACCGTGGGTGTGTGCACCACATATTCCATGCAGACCTGTGTATACCACACGGTAACTGTTATTAGAAGGCTCTTTGAAGCTTACAAATATTATACTCAAGTACTGCTGTAGCGACGTGACTTGCGCAGTCTTGGTGAGCATGGTGCTTGGTATTATGGCATGGTACGCGAGTGTAGATGCGTCGCATAGAAGTGAGTTTGTCCTTTAACTGAGCAATACGCTAGCGCAACGTTCCAGCTCGCGCAAAATCTATTCCTATTGTGAGGGGAATAAAAACCAGACCTTCTTAAAATTATTAAGTTGTCGCGAGTGTCAGTATTAAGAGAAGTTGTTGCTGAGGATTTACTATCCAAGAAGGTGAAATTAAACGTTTATGAAAGTTCACCAGCTACGAAACTCCGTTTTAACCTTTTAGGCTAAAAAACAAGATATGAATTGAACGAAACAGAATATCATTGTGACCTTTGCATTGATATTGTGCTATTGCTCCATATATACACAACCCCATGACAAGAACCATAAACCAGGACCCTAAAAACATAATCGACCCTAAAAATTAATGTTAAACCCACGCATACATGTACTTGCAGCTTTATTTAAAAGGATAGTTTAATTTTTCAGTACTATGTCATGAACAATGTATGTGCGTGCACACAATTCTACTAATAGTAAATATAAGTGTAATTATTAATTTCCTATCCATTACTGATTTACTATCCATTGATACTGTACGGGAACCAATAACCTCGCTTAAATATGTCCTTCCACAGAAAACCAAACCGCTGTTTGGTATAATTTACACAACGCCTTTTCGTCCTAGCAAATTTATCGTAGGACAAATTTTATTTTGCTAGAACTTTGTTTGACACCACATAGCCTGTTTATAGGACAAAATGTAGTACCAACTTCTACTGGGCTGCCTTGGCAACAATTTTGATAATTATGAAATATGCGGGTATGGGTAGTAAGACAGATACTTCCTAGTTCCATAACGGCGAGGAACTAGCGCTCTGGGCGTGGTTAACCCTAGTAGTCTAACAAAATTGTGATGAACATCAAATGTTTAAAGATGTAAAAATGATTTCATGTACTAGTTACTCCCAGCGAAACTTAAAGTCGAATATCTCGCGGTAGACGATGTTCTTGTTGTGTATGTTCCCATTCTCGTCGATGGCACTTGGGTCCACAGCAATCTTGATCGCCTTCCTTGAAGTCACCCTGGATAAAACTACATACAATTGGTCATGCGCAAACACGGGAGGTTCGAGATATATTCCTACGTGATGGATAGACTGTCACTGGGCCTTGTTGATCGTCATCGCAAACGCGGGAACCACTGGAAACTGCTTCCGTCGAAGCTTGAACGGGAACTCTTTGTCGTCGTCTTCACTGTAAAATATGATGCGCGGAATAAACACCGTCTTTCCTTTTAACGGCCCCGACATAATAATAGCTTCAATACTTCGCTCCCGTAGTGAAACGACTCGAAGCCATGTTCCATTGCACAGCCCTGCGTCGCTGTTCAAATTGCGAATCATGATGATTGGGGTTTCAACCTTCAAAACAATCTGGTGAGGCGGAATACCGGAGAAGTTCAGAGAGTTCAAGAACTCTTGTTCCTACATGTTTGGGTCGGCAACCCCTTCGAGGCTGTCGACTGACAAATATTCTTTTGTTTCTCCAGTTAGACGCTCCGCGACCATTTCGTTAATGCGCCTCACACTCGCATTGGTTGGCGCCAAGATGGCTCGATCAACAAAATACTCGTCTGGTAGATTGTCGTCACCAACACCTGGATACACTGCGTCGATTAGAGGGTTGACGTTCCGCTCTCTGCGATCATCGTCAGGATTAGTATTGCCTTCTTCAAGAGGCAGCTCTGTAACAGGAAGAAGATTAAAGTTAGGGGATGCTTCGATGTCTTCGCTCTCTTTGTGTTCCTCGTCGTCCCATCCGTAATGACCGCGTTCCTTAGGTATGATGCTATATCACGGGGAAGGCATATGTCGTTCTCGCTGATATCGGAATTGACTGGGTAGCGACCCTCGCCAATTTGAAGTAAAAATCCCGAGAATTCTGCCAACTCAGCCGCACTTGCTGGGTCCGGTGCTGTCCGTACGCGCGTATTCTCAGTCAAACGCACTTTCATTAAAATGTTCCATAGTGGAGACGACTTGAAACAAGCCTCCCACGTTTCCGCGCGTGTAGCATCCTTTAGTACCGGAAGGATCTGTCGGTGGTCTCCGCTGAAAACCATCACTTTGCCTCCGAATGGCTCCAGATCATTTTTTATTATATCACGGAAGGACCTATCCACAGCCTCTAAACATGCTCGATGCATCATCGGGGCTTCATCCCAAATGATTAAACTTGCATTGCGGATGAGCTCTCCTTTTTGGCTCTGCCAAGAAAGACTGCACGTTGAAAACTCTGACAACTTCAACGGGATTTGAAAGGTTGAATGTGCAGTATGGCCTCCTCGCAATAACGTCGCTGCAATTCCGCTGGATGCCACAGCAATAGCTACTTTCTTCTACAACCGAACGTGAGCGAGGATCTGCTCCAGCAGGAACGACTTGCCTGTTCCACCTGGTCCATCCACAAAAAACAGTTTGTGTCCATCAACGGGATGGTCCAAAGCTTCGTTGGCTTGGTCGAACACTTCTTTCTGATTCTCGTTCATTTGATCGGCAAGCGCCTCGCTAGGCCCTCTGGCTCGTATGTCGCTATTTCGTTTGCAACGACATCTCTAGGATCAGTATTTCTCGCGTTCGACTTCCTCCTAAACGTCTCGGTATGTGCTGAGCTCAGGAAGGCCATACATGTCCAACGTCTATCCATTCGATAACAAATACTCGGCCACCCATTTTAGGCATTTATACTCGGCCATCCGCAGTCTGACTTCCTCGTCGCGTTCAATGTTATTTTGACGGTCTCGTTCTGCGATCGATTTGTCGTAATCTTCCGAGAAATCTTTCTTGAACCCGTCCCAAAGAGAAGAAGCATGGTCGGGCAGCGAGTAAACCAAGATGGTTCCGAAAAGTTGCCGCAATGCGTACGGCATTTTAAATGACACTGCTTCCGCTAAGCATTCTTCCCATTCCCGGTCATCCTCCAAGTACCCAGCAGTCAGAGCAGCATCATGAAAGGTTTGGTGAACGACACCATTTACCGTACGAATATCTTCGAATGACTTGGGTGATCGACGATGACACAGCAGAATTCGCAGGTAGAATCGCTCAGGATCCGGCGGAGAAACGTGTACCAGCCGCCCCAACGAAGCTACATACTTTTTCGACCGTGCCCATCGTTTGGTGCGATCATCCCATCGGTACTTCTTGGGCACATCCTTGTACAGTAAATTAGCCGTTCCTTCTGGATCTCGTGCACATAGATTGAAAAATGCAGTGAGCTTCGTTCGGTCTCCTCGTCGGATCAGGTTCTGAAGTTGATGAGTCGTTGCCTGATCTCGATACGTCACCATACTCATGCTTTCCAAGTGGATAGGAGGTTGACAACTGAATGGGAAGAACCTTGAGTTGGAAAGCTAAACAGTGGCATACATGTCTCTACGGGTGAAATGTAGCGGCCGATCATGTACTGAAGAATCTCGTTTGCTTGGATCTCCTCTTCTTCAATGGTGATCGTTGTCATATCGGAACCCTTGTAGATATACGTGACGGCCTTGTTCGTAGCACATACCTCCACGTTGATGTGGCAGTTATACTTCTGCGAAAGATATGGGTTGTAAGGCACGATCCACTTGTTTATCGTGGCATTATCCCACATCTTTCCTTTATGGATAAGAGTTCCTTCGGGGCGCGGACGACGCATATACGTAGGGTATTTATCCTCCGCTATCACTATTTCATCTGTGAACACTTTCGGAAACTTCTTCGAGCATTTCCCATTTTTCATACAGGGACAGTTGAGGTTTTGTTGCACACAGGGACCGTGCAGCATATTTGAAAAGACTGTTTCATATAGCTCCGGGTGCTTTCCTTTATCGGGTAGCTCTGCCGATACCATCCTGTCGACATCCTCCGCCGATACGGGTTTGTCTTCTGAACGCAAAATCAGAATAATATGAGCGTGTGGTAGACCACGGTTTTGGTACTCCATCCCGTAGACCTTTGCAGCTACAACTCCCAGTACGCCTTCGTCGAGGTCCTGGTTGAGCGCTTCCAGTTTTTGCATAAACCCACGCGCTACGAGATCAGGTCGATCGGAGGCCTGCTCCCCACGTCTGAGGTTTTCCTTGATTTCAGGCCAGTTCGGGTTACACGTCATCGTGATGAACAAATTGGGTGCACCCGTCTCTCGAACAATAGCCATTGCGTCCAAGAAGCACTGGTACATATATCGTGGACCACCAGTAAACGTAGGAGGTATAATAACCTTGCGACCAAGATTACTCGCTTCAGGTTCGGCTGCAGACAGTCCTCCCTCACGGGAATGATTTGAGCGGCATGTAGATGATCGTTGTGCTACTTCTTCATTCACCGCTACCCGGTGTACGTCACTCAATTCGTTTCGCAAGGCGTCGGTAAGGCCGTGGAGAGTTTCCAGCCTGTATAGAAGCTGATTCTTATCGATGTATCGTAGTCGGCTTTGCTCGCACTTTGCCCATTGGTCCACACAATACTGCAACAAAAGCTGCAGGACATCTCGAAAAATGATGGAGAGTGGGTTGCATGTATGGAGGAAGCAAAAGAATACAAAATGCCGTACCAACTTCGCATACAGTTTGCTATACTTTTAGCATACGCTATGCCGACGGACGTGCGTGGAATGTGGAGCCAGTTTACCCTGATCTATCAGGGTCATACATACCGCAAGAAATCTGAGGCCCCCAAACGTAATCCAGTGATGTCCAAGAAAATACTAAGCCTGAAACTACTTCTCAAAGTTAGTGGATACGCTGGTGCGGGCTTCCACCTTCCAGAACTCGATCCGACGATACTACGTGAAAGCCTCCTTGAAAACAGCCTTATTTGCCGGGAATGGACCTCCTATCACGATTCATACTTGGCAGAAGTTGTCCACACCGAAGTCCAACTTAATAGCAAGCAAAAGGCCATCAACGGCCAAATTATTGGAGCTGTCAACCAGCCTGAACAAGGGAAGAAGCTATTTTCATCGACGGACCAGGTGGCACCGGAAATCTACATTGCATCGTAATATCCGAGCAAAATACGCCTGGAGGGGAAAATCGCGATCGCCGTAGCTTCGGGAGGCGGACAACGCACTCTACTTCCAAGTTTCCGTTGATGTTGAACGAGTTCTCAACCTTCAATATTACAAGGGAGTCCCACTTGAAGGGATTAATTGAAAAGACTAGTCTGATCATTTGGGACGAAGCACCAATGCCACATCGAAACGCATTCGAAGCGGTTGATCGTACGTTACGTGATATCATGTATAACGACCCGGAACCATTTTTCGGAAAGGAATTTGTCCTGTCAGCAGACTTCCGGCAGATTCTTCCCGTTGTCAAGAAAGGAACACCAACAGATAGGATCAACGTTTCCCTGAAGTCATCAACACATTGGTCCCACTTCCAACAAGTCCATCTGCCGGAAAATATGCTTGTGTGCACAGCTGACAACAGTTCGACAGCTGAGGAAATGCGTGAATTCTTGGATTTCCTTCTTGAAGTTGGAGAAGGCAGGCATGAGGGCAATCCAGTTCTTGGCAGGGAATACATGAAGCTTCCGGGCAATATGGTCATTTCCAACCCAGTCAAAGGTCCGGATGAAGATGAAGAAATAGTTCCAGGTGCAATCCCCAAGGGAATGACAAGATTGATACCACACATGTATGCGGATGTGAAAAACCCAGAAATCGCGACGGACGAGTACTTCGCCAACTGGATCATCTTGACAACAACCAAGGCAGTGGTTCATAAAATCAATGCAGCTGTTGCGGAACGCTTACCGGGCGAATCTCACAAATACCTGTCCACGGACTCTGTGAAAGATGATGTGAATGAAGAATTCTTCAACTAGAAGTGCTACGTGCGGTGAATTTTAACGGTATCTCACCACACAAATTGATACTGAAGAAGAGCATTCCGATCATGATGGTGCGGAATTTAAACCCCAACCTTGGCGTCTGTAACGCTACGCACATACGGATCGTCGACCTGGAAGACCACGACATTCACGTTGATACTGAAGAAGAGCATTCCGATCATGATGATGCGGAATTTAAACCCCAACCTTGGCGTCTGCAACGCTACGCACATACGGATCGTCGACCTGGAAGACCACGACATTCACGCGACAATCATGACGGGTGAGCGCAGAGGACAGCATATCTTGATTCCTTGGATTGTTTTCGTAAGCGACAACAATACCAGCGAGTTTCCTTTCCGTCTACGCCGTAAACAGTTTCCAGTACAGCCAGTGTTCGTCATCAACAAAACCCAAAGACAAACGGTTCAGTACCTCGGCCTGTGTCTGGCAACACCATGCTTCTCGCATGGTCAGCTATATGAAGCATTATCAAGTGTTTCGGAACGCTCAAGATTCATGGCACTGATCGAGAATACGAAGGAGGAAGAAGCCGGAGGAGTGTACACAGAGAATATTGTGTACAGACAGATGTTTGAGTAGGTTCAGATTACTCTAACACTTCATATATATATATACATTACATCTTCTATTGTTGAGTAGGACCTCATTTAGTATGAGTTACAGTTCACTCCGTCGGAGTATAGCGGAGGCGGGACACCCACCGTAAGATTATAACACAAACGTTTAACCCATAAAGATCTAAACCTATGGCTAAGACATCTCCCTGCCGGAACGCAGCGAAGGTGGGTACACGCTTCTACTGGGACCAACCATAGACAACCGCCGCGTATGCGGCGAAGCTTGGCTAGTTCACCCTCCCTTGTTTAGCATCCCGTCAGTCTGTTCGTCCGTCAGCCGGTCGGTCACACGCACCAAAATTCAGACACCGTCTAAAAAGTACGATGCTGCCGAGCGCAGCGAAGGCAGCGTCGATTTGTCAATATTAATTTGGTGTGGATACATAATCGTACTTCACATAGATGGTGTGGTCAATATATCATGCTTTGTTGTAACGTTTGACTTATGCACCAATTTTCACACTCCAGAATCGAGATCAGTACCGGAGCCAACTTGTGCAGCGTGTAGCGCATCACAAAGCACCTTACCAGCAGGAAATACGATAGACATGGGTCGTAATGATACCAACTGCATAGCTAACTGTATCGTCCTAAAATGGACTATTAGCTATATCAAATACATACCAATAAATGATTGGCAGTCATAAATTTGAAAACAATTTATTGGATGATAATGTCGGAACGTATTTAACTCTTCTATTGCCCAAATGAACATGCGTGTCAAACGTACCAAACGTGTTCTGCTAAGATACACCTTTGGGATCCGGTCCCCTTTTACTCTATGTTCAACACTACGTGTGCACCTGGTGTCATGGATGGCCTTTGAGGAGGGATGCCACAAGGCTCTGTAAATCGTCTCTGAACGTACCTAACAAATGTCGTTTCTGGCCCCGAGAGTCCCCACCCCACCGGCACCCAAGCCTAATGCGAACGAGGAGGGCCAAGAGCGCCTGTAAACGGAGTGCGTCGCGATGGTCCGTGATCAGCTGAACTTCCACACCTTGGGTAGGACTCGATCCTATTGATCCGTGATCAGCTGAGCTTCCTCACCTTCGGTAGGACTCGATCTTGTCCCTCCGGTAACTGCAGGATATGTCCAAGCGTTGAAGATCTGAAATGTATTGGCGAGGCGCAAGGACGTTGTAAGGAGCGCAGAAAGTCTTCGCTCTGCTGCCAGGTACATTGATCTGGAGTCCACGTTAGTAGTCGAACCGGGATCACCAGTGCCGTATCTTGAATCCGGACATGTAGGTTGCTTGGTGTGTGGTTTTCCTTGGGGGTTAGTTGTTGTCAATCCCTTTGAGTTGATTTCAGTCTCCGATTAGATCTTCGGGGTAGTTGAGAGAAACGCACTAAATGCCGTGGACCGTGAGCTTGCACGTATAAACTAAGTATTATGTAGTTAGATCTGGCCAATAAATTATCCAGTTATCCGAACTACGCTAATACAATATTCCTAATACGCAATCACAGTGTAGTACCAATATATATCCCGGTCCGCGGTATCTGTAATGCACTAAGTGTGGATCGAACAAAGAAATCAGTCACTTGTGCCCAACGATGAAAATTGGTTCTCCCTTTTACCTAAGTATTGGATCCTGGTTTGTTTCAGCCTCTAATACCTAGATCCTTGTACCTTTTTGCCTCTTCTCCATCAACAGCCGCTATCTTCAGATCCTAGCGTAGAATCTGATCGCGATATTGCCGTCTATTGATCCTGAACCGCGGCACGCTATAATCCATAGATCCTCCCTAGCTAAGCTTCAATTCAATGTGCCTTGGACGGGGGTGTTATACCTCTCGCTGCTACTCGGCCTCTTGTCGCAGTTTCCGAGTCTTTCCTTCCTTCAAAATCTCATATTGTACCTATGTAGATCCAGCACAATCAGCCATGAATCTCGAATTTGTCCTGGTATCACATGGATCTGAGCCCAATCTGATTCTTCTGATCCAGATCTATAACCATTGTTTTAGATCTGGGTCTGTAGGTCATTTCTTATTTCGGTCTTCCCTTTCGCACTTTCCTGAAATCCACTTCATCACAAAGGTTACGAACTCACAGTGTGAAATAAAAGGCTGCGCATACCGTGGATCTTACGTTAGTGTTTACTGCTGAAGCGCAACATCGGCAGTAAAGTTTTAGTGGGGCGAGCGACGAGCGGTAGCGAGCGGAACGGATTACATGGTCACATGCCGCGCGTTGTCAATACGGTTGCCAAAAATGTAATGTACAAGTTGGTAATTGTTTACCATTTAAAACGAAAGAATAGCGAAGTGATGGCGACCAGTATATGTAGGAGAAGATAAGGAAGTGGTAAATGCATATGAACATAGGTAGTGTTTAGAGCTATCTTAGTAGTGGAGCAAACGGCGAACAGATGTGAGTGGAACCGGTTTCAACTCAAATACACCTCTGCCGCGTATGCGGCTACTCTTGGCTAGTTTAACGAAGTTAATGAAGTAAGGAGTCAGACTGGCAGCCTTTATTGAGGACCCATAAGTACGTATGTGACTGAGTACGGATATTTTAAACCTATTCTCATCGACCAAAAAGCTGGGCTACCTGTAAAGGTTGTGGGCATCTAGCGGGGCCGATGGGTCCGCCAAATCTACCAAAGGCAGCTAACATGACCAACAAACAATGTTAGTAGTGGGGCGAGGCGTCCTACTCCCGTAGCGGAGCGGAGCGAGCATGTACAGACGCATCAACTATTTATAGTAGCAACCGTTGCGAAACGGCGGCGCTCGGTTAGTACAAATATTCTGCAGATACGCAATGAAAATACCCAAAGAATTGTACCTGTTTATCTGACTCGCCCCCGCAAGTTGCGAAATAGTGTCGTTCAATCTGAAAGAGATATCGTTATATGATCCTTTTTACGCTGTAATTATCGTTGTACCTCTACATATCAACATCATCTGCAACAGGGATTGATAGCAGAATCGCAAATATGACTTTAAATCAATAATATGATAGTGATCATATGATCAATATCATATTATTCTTATTACAACCTTAAGTAGATAAAATAGTATTATTCTTTGGTCAGAGCTTCATCGGTAGGTTAAAACTATGACTACAGTTGGTTGTGGCTTGTTAAAAGGGCTTGAACTTGGCGCGCGTCTTGCGCAACTCCTTCGAAACTTGACGCAACTTCGCTCTGGCGATTTTGGGCCATTATCTAATATGATGGTAAGATGGATAATGGCGCAGAATCGCCAGTATGGCCTCCCGCTGTTCAGACGGCTGCTGGTTTTAGATTTCCGCGTTATAGTGCTTCTCTACGTAGGAGTTATGGCTCTGTATTTACTTTGCGCTATTCGCTTTGGCTTTAAGCACCCTTGGTATTACAGACGATGAAGATGGCAATGGGACGTCCGTAGTGTTCTTGATATGCGGAACATGCGTCTGATTGCTCGCAGATAGCTTTTCAAACGTGGTTTCTGCAGGATACTTCGCTTCCAGTCGTTATCGCATGTTCACGAAGAATGGACGAGCTCTGCCAGTTAATACCTCACTCACTTCTCAATTGGCCGCGTCTTAGGTGAATTGAAACGACCGCCTTTTCCGACTACAGCTTCTTGGCTTCCTTTCTACGGACCTCGACGGCTCGGTATCCTGCACTGACACTACTCTCATCATCACGATGATGGTAAGCGAGTCTTGCGCAGGCTCAGGGCCTCCTCGCGCGCGACCTCCGGACCCTGGAGGAGAGAACGAACAGATGACATCTGCTGATGTCACTAGCTTCCATCCAGCTGATGCGGCGGCTCAACCAAAACATACTAAAATATCGGAGGGGACGAAAAAATTCAAGAAAACCAAGATGTGACTCCTCATCTTCAGACATCGCGGATTCCAACGAAGTGAAAGTTGTGGCAGCGACAACACCAAGACTTGAGAGATGGGATCCAACAGTGATGAATCGCATTAAAGAAACTATGGCTAAAACATGGCCGAACTCACTTGGTCACATTCTATCGGGGAACTTAAAAAGACTTTTTTCTATCGCGACTGCCGTCTATCGTCTACACGATGATGCACATCTTCGTGATATGACGACCGACGAAAAGCACGCATTCACAGCATACATGAAGGGCGATTTAGTTTTACCTGCTCCACCCACCTTCTTAACGTGTACGACGACGACACTGAAGCGGGCAGTAATGCTAGCCTATCACCAGCGACACATCGAGGTCACACTTATTGCCAATGTCGGGTCCAACCTGCAGGTAGGTAAATACCTACAGAAAAAGTCTATACTTCGTGAACTACACACGGTCAACGGAGGTACTGTTTAAGGAAACGACATGATGAAGAGGCTGATGACAGATGCACTGAGGATCGCGTTTGATGGACTCAATACATTGTCTTTCGTGTTCCCTTCAAAACGTACAGCAAAGCCGTGGGAAGGGGCAGCTCTAAAATTCCGAAGTGGGGCACTCGTGTTGGCGAGCGCAAATGCAACCCAAATAGGTATCAAACCACCGCCGCAGATTGCCCAGTATTATGCAATTAACGTGATTGGGGTGGCACAACAGGATCCTCTCACACTTATGGCAGTGTTTAATGCTATCACAGGTAATGGTGTTTTCGATATTCGTCAACGTGGCCTAGATGGATTAAATGAAGCTGATAACGACTACTGGACGGTAATATTTTCGACTATGGATTGTCCTTCAGTTCTTCGTGGAGTGACATGTATCATCGTACAAGAAGTAAATATGATCATACATCATTTTAAGCGCGAACCGGAAGTGCCATGCATGCGGTGCTTTAGCCCGAAACATCATCACAGTAGCTGCAAAGTTTCACCGCAACAGCTTGCAAATACCAAGGCAAAACGACAGAGACGTTTCACAGGCGACATACCTTACGCTATCAAGTTTGTCCTCAATGAATACGTGGATACTGATTTTCTTAATAATCCACTTGAAGTATTGAGATGTTTAGACTCTGAAATGGCAACTGGAGAAGAACAAGCCATCCCATTGAGTGTGGTTACCGTGGAAACTCCCTCTAATCATTCGGAGCCAGAAAACCAAGCAACTACTGAGGTTTCCAAGATCGGAGAAGCATCATCTGCTGCCGTATTTAAAGTACAGGGACGATCGAAGAAAAATACTAAACGTGGAACTCCCGGTCCAGCATCGCGTAACAACATCGATGCAGACAACAGGATGGCTTCATGTGTAAAGGGTACATCAGATTCCATTCCAAAGAAACAATTTCAAACGTCTTCAACCAAAACGAAAAAACTCAAAACAACAAAACGAACGATGAAGTTCAAAACCTTTGCACAATTAGCTGCATCAGAACGCTATAGACAACCTCGAGAAGCATATGCCATCTTAGACATTGATGATGACAATTATGAAGGGGTCACCGAAGACGTTGAAATTAAGCATCATGAAGCCCACCAAGAGATGGAGGGCATTGAACTTATTGTATCCTCGGCTAACAAAGAGAGATTCGATGGGGTGACGACAAACCCTGTTGAAGGCACTGCAAGTCCTCAGGAATTGCACGTAGAAGAAAAACCAATTTTCCAGATGCCGGTGCTGAGATAACATTCTTGGGCACCAATACAAGTGATCATGACAGTGAAAATCAGGCATCGGATTCTGTCATGCAGCAATGGCACACTGACAACACGACATCGCTCCCAATAAACCGAGCTCTGAATGAGTGGATGGATATGCATGGTGGGCACCGCGTCTCTGTTGCTGAAAATGGCCAGTCTTTATATCAAGCTTACTTTGCAGCAACCTCCAACCCCATAGGTGATCGACTGATATTGGACAGACAGGACACGGCAACGCTCAATGTGATCAAAAAGAATGTACTAAATGTGGTATTAGCCAAATTGCGCTACAACATTCAACTCGAGTTGGTTCAACCTCTCCAGGAACTCACGCGAATGTACCCGAGCATGACGCCTCCTTCAACAACATCTGGCGCAACAGCAAAGCTGTACGCACACTTTGCAGCTGACAGATTCGTGAGTTCGTCCGATCATATAGCATTTCGAGCGAGAGCAGCAGCTATCGAACTGAGGGCTATGGCACTTTACTCCCGAGAACCGATTTATGTCTGGACAATAGGAGAGCAAGGAGTAGTCCGGATGTATCAGTACACTAGTCACAATTTGAAATGCAGAATGGTGATATTCATGAAGCCGGGATTGCAGTGGAATGTTCAGTCGAGGCGATTGGGAAGTTGCTAAAAACGTGTTCAGAGGCTCACGTAGTCCCGATCGTGCTGCTATTGAATGAAGAGACGACTGAGTGCCTTAGTCAAACATTTACACAATGGGATGAGCAAGAAGGCAGCAGTATGAGGGATCGTTTACACGACGTTCACTCACGGTTAGGCATTGCACATATAGATGGCGCCCCAATCGACTACAAAGCGCTCACGGTAGCAGCAGCAGCGGAGGAACAGCATATTCTGGAAGAACTCGGATTAGATGTGTATACCAGCGGGACCCATGAGCATGAGGTAAACGATCAAATTCTCCACTCTCAGCCCAAACGGACGCCGGTAGGAAGCTCTGCACATGTACATATGGAGGTATATTGCCGTATTCTTTCAGAAGCATCGCCACATCAATTATCGGCAATTGACGGAAGAATGGCAACGAAGCTACAAAGTGCAAATAGCAAAGCATTCAAGAAGTGGGTAGAAAAGAATGGGTCACGATATGGATTAGCCCGACGTAAGGTTAGATATGAAGTCACGACCTCGTGGCCGGTAGACGATGCCAAAGCAATGCGCCATTTAGTTGCCCACTTGCCATTCCCTGAATTAGGTGTACAACAGCTGGCAATTGAACAGCTATTGATGTGGGGTGAGCAAGAAGCATGCAATCACATAAAATTGGTGTTGATGCGAATCAGTGGCGATGACGAACAAGTTGATGCCGCACGAGATTTGTGTAATTCGTGGGTCAAATCTATAGACGATTCTTCCACCAAAGATGCTGTTGATATCGCATTAGCGGAGAAAACATGGAGTGCGTTAAGCAAACTGGTTGACGAGTCATTAGTACACAGATGCCCAGCTGATGTCCCGTTAGCACATTGGAATATCACCCAAGTCTTGCCATACGTACTCAAGAACTGGGCAAATACCGCATTGGTAAGAGCAGGCGATGGCGCTCGAGCTATCTGGTATACAACGTACCCTGAAGTCAGAAAATTGTGCAAAGCCGTAAACTCCAGACGCGATTGGAGTGCAATCAAGCACTTATATTTGTCCACAGCGCGGGCGGCAACCGTACCAGCTACAACACAGGAAGAGCTGGCGGCGAAGCCGCCTGTTCTTTACAAATAAAGGCAGTTCAACTGCCAATCCTTCAAGTAGGCTTCGGCAACCCACTATGGGGGCGTTTTACTTGCCATTGTCAGGAAAACAACGGGAAGGACAATTACGGCAAGATTTTCGTCGACAACGACGGCGTTTTCGTCGTCAACAACGCGAGTTAATACGCACTTTAATTGGAAACGGACATGTCGACCAGGTATATGCGGAATTAAATCGAGGTGATGTGACAGCAGGGTGTTTAACTCAGAATGTGCGCGGGTTGGGATCGATCGACCAAGACCGGGATGACTGGATTGCCTCTTTTAGAAGATGCTCCACGAATGGAGTTTTTGACGTAGTACTTTTACAAGATACTCATATTCAGGAAACTGAAGTAGATTTGGTAAAACAGCTACATGCTAGACAATGGGGTTTCAGAACAGGTCCGACCTGCGATGGCTTGTCATTCTGGTCCTCAAGTGACGGCAGGACAGCGGGAGTGGCCGTGTTAATACATCCTCGAAGTAAATTCACGAATGATACAGCTGTGATTCACGAACAGTGGACGGATCGATTTATAGCGATCAAAGGTTGTTTAGAAGGGGAGGGCGTGATCATTTTTAATTGCTACGCCACGGTTGCACTACAGCAATGGGAACAGTACTTTATGAAGTTGTATAAAATTGAGCTACCGGTTGGAGTGAAGGTCTTTGTGGGTGGAGATTTCAACTGTACGCTTAATGATAATGTGGACCGATCACACCAGACGCCCGGAAGAATGCATGGGTCCCCGGCACTACAGAGGCTAATCCGGCAATGGAACCTCACCGACACACTCGTTAATCGTTTTCCCCCCGAGCACGATCACACAGAACTACTACAATTTTATAACGACCATCATAGCTACTACTATCGTGTGGAATGAGTAGGATTGGCGTCGAGCAGATTGGATCACTGGTACGTATATGACGATGGGAAAATGTGGGCAAAGGCAACTGCGCTCGAACCTGCCGGTTTCTCAACGGCAGATCATGCTGACGTGGTACTTCATATACAGTAACCTTACAACCCATGTAAAATAATTAAACCACGCAAGGTATATCCGCCTCAACCGTTTGCTGCGGAAGCCAAACGAATTTTGTATCGAACAAGCGCTAGATGAGTTGCGGTCAACACTGGACTCGGAGTAGATACGCTCGGTCGAGGCCGCTCAGATCTGGGATACATTTAAATTTAGGTTGGTGATTGACATTCGGAAAACCAGAGACACGGAGCGCCGTCGCTTGACAAACACCTACAGACAAAAACTTAGGAGACTAAACAAACAACGCACCCGAGCATTGTTGAGAGCACGTGATGCTGCAGGGACTCGTACAGGAGACGCAGCGTATACTGAGTTGCAAATTGAAGAACGAGCAATTGCTGACTGTAGGCGTGAACGAGCACGTTGTCGGCAACATAGGCTCTACCGAGAACATACTTGGATTCCTGGTAAATCTACCAAAACTTCTTTCAACGGATTTCGTGCAAATTTACTTACAATGTAGTTCCAACTTTACGGATGGCGGATGGGGGTATGATCCATGGTGTACAGGAGAAAGCTGAAGCATTTGCAGATGCATGGAGCCCAATTCTGCAAGGCCCAATACCCGCTTTTTCAGACATTTGTGACGTAGCTGAGTGGATGGATATCAAGTCGGGAGACGAATTCACAGATGTTTTAGCTGATAGCGATTTTATCACAGACGCATCCGTCTCTGAAGCCCCCAATGACTGCAATACAGGCAAGGCGTGCGGACCGGACGGCCTTGGTAATGATTGGTACCGCGATTATGCTGCGACTTTGGTCCCTATCCTTACGAACCTATATCGAATGTGGTACGAAGCTGGTGATTTCCAAGCTCTTTTCTCCAGGCAAACATTTTTTGTTTGAAAAGAAAGGAAATGGGGCAAATCCGCTAAACTATCGACCTCTCGCATTATTAAACACAGACTATAAAATTCTAACAAGACTCCTCTCGACTAAGATAGCCCCAACGCTGGAACGAAGAATACATCCGCATCAAAACGGTTTCGTTCCTGGACGTCACATACATGATACACTGGATTTGTTTGCGGCTGCACAAGCAATGTCAAAGTCAATTCCTGAATCAAATCATGCAATTGCGGTTCTGCTCGATTTTGCCAAGGCCTATGACTCTCTATTCCGAGAATTCTTGTATGTGGCCTTCACGCGACATGGATATCCGTCACATTTCGTTCGCGTAATTGAAGCTTTGCACACTGGAACAACAGTTAGATTTTTAATTAATGGGAAATCATCGCGTCAGGTAATGGTAACGCGCGGGATTCGCCAAGGATGTCCACTCGCTCCGGACCTCTTCATTTTGGCCTTAGAACCATTTTATCAGAAACTGCAAAAACAAAGTGACATTCGTGGAATTCAATTAGCAACAGACAACGAGTGCGAAGAGTTAAAAGTAGGTGGGTTTGCCGATGATACAGCAGCATATTTACTGGATACTACATACATACCTGCCTTGTTGGACACAACCAAACGTTATGGGCACGCATCTGGATTAGTGATCAACGAATCTAAGACCATTATAATCGCCCTAGCTGCCAAGGACATTATGTCATTCCCACAATTACCAAATGATTTTCGTTACAAAGACGCTGGAGAAACATCCAGATACTTGGGCATTCAGGTAGGAAACTCAAACACAATAGAACAAAACTGGGAACTAGCCGAAGAACGCATCAGAAAGCGTTTACGCTTGGCTAGACAGCGCACGCTCACCGCTAATCAACGTTCAATGGTGGTCTTAGCGGTTATTATCCCAGCTTTCCTGTATGTTGGTCGTCACTCGTGGCCAACCACGTCTATCGTCGGTCACTTAACAAAATGTATCCACAACTTCGTGTGGTTCGGATGTTTTGAAGAAGATCGTATTCAAGGGCGCGCTTGGATTTCAAACGACATCGCCAGTCTTCCCCGAAATGAGGGTGGTTTAGCACTACCGAATTTAAGAGCTGAATTACTTGCAATGGCTGCTGTGGCCGTGACAACATGGGCCCAAAATTCGACCAAAACTCGCACATTGGTAGGAGACATACTGTTTTCGGGGGACTGTGCTTCACCATTGCCGATGAAGTACATAACTCCTGGATACGCACCAAGACCTATTGCTGCGTTCAGTAAACGGACTAATTTGTTTAGAGTGGGGGCAGAGAAGGTGTTGACGCACGGATCCAATGCTTTTGTTCAGGGATATGAGGAGGCAACAATTGCGTTCCTTAATGTGGTTGAACACATCGTTCCCCCCACACTGGTTTGGGCGAGTGATTCCGTTACAGTGGATTGCCGCGTGTTGATTGGGTCGGCATCGGCAGCATATCGAAAGTTCCTTCGTACTCATTATGGGGAACTCAGAACCGAGTGGATGGGGTATATGGATATTCGCTATCTAGTTCGTCTACCAGATGTAGGTGCCACTACATCGGCAGTATGGATACACACAATAAACGCAATGACCGCAGCTCGATTGAATCAAATCATACAGTGGACAACACTAACGACGGGGGTAGTTCAGTTTACGGATCTCTTGAACGGGACACTACCAGACATCCGCCGACTGATTGTCATTCTGATTGGAAATTTTCCCGAAATGATGTATCAGATGCGCAATTTGAACTAACTCAGATTGACTGCCTCACCACAAGATCATCCCGTCACGATAGCTGTAGTAGACCAAAGTGATGAACATAACGTACTTGGTGCTCGGATCTCCACGGATGCCACTGGCAGGATGGTCACGGTACATTCAGAAGAAGAATGGTACAGCGCATTGTTGGAGATGGAAT
Source organism: Phytophthora megakarya (assembly GCA_002215365.1). Taxonomy (NCBI): domain Eukaryota; phylum Oomycota; class Peronosporomycetes; order Peronosporales; family Peronosporaceae; genus Phytophthora; species Phytophthora megakarya. Next base: position 19,802 of record NBNE01000550.1, read on the forward strand.
TCATGTATCAAGTATTGATCCACATCCAAAATTGAGTAGATTGGTTTGCATGTGGGCGAATGGTAGATGCTACGCACGATCCCGAGCGAGTTTCAAGAACTCGGTGCGAACGGCACAGCGGAGACGGGGTGCATACGAAATTCTTCGGCGACAAGCCGCTTGGAATAACGAATGCCCAGCACTTCGAGCAGCATTACAGTCAGTAAAATGGGAAACCATCAGAATATTGATGTGAGTATCACCGTGGGGCAAACAACTACTCCAACGAATCAAATTAAGAGCGTTCCGTGGATGGAATCCGATCACGCATCGGCCTCAGTGTGTCCTTGATAAATGTGGGAATAGAGAGACAAGTGTTTTGCACATGTTTTGGACCTGTCAAGGTGCGAAAACACTTTGGGACGAATTTTATCACCACTGGCACCTATTAGGAATGGGAACTAATAGTTTTACAACAATGACGCTCTTCGGATTAAAAATGCCAGATGTACCAGAAGGTATTTGAACCCTTTTTGACCAACTGCTGGGGACCCGTCCAGCTGAACAGAAAGATGGTATACAAAGGAATTTACACGATGTAGCATCGATTTCCTGGACTTTAGGTGTTGTTGTGACGCTACAGGCCATTTGGGCCCGAAGAGCATCATACTATGATCCGGCTAATGATACAAATATTGTTCGTGCTACCACATTGTTACGAGGACGGCTTCGTCAAGCGTATCTCAAC